>VWPV01013161.1:0-15601 GCA_013389885.1 Geococcyx californianus
AACCTAACACTGTGAAGTCCACCTCCAAGCCATGTCCCTAAGCACGACATCAGGTACCTCCAGGGATGATGACTCGACCACTTGCCTGGCTGGCCTGGTCCAGTGCTTGATCACCCCTTCAGTGAAGACATTTTCCCTAATATCCAGCCTAAACCTCCCCTGGTGTGACTTGAGGCCATTTCCTCCCATCCTATCACTTGTTACTGAGGAGAAAAGACCAACACCCAACTTGCTACAACCTCTTTTCAGGTAGTTGTAGAGAGCAATAGCCTTCCTACCCTCTAGGCAATCAACCCACCNTCTCTAAGAGAATGTTGTAGGAAACAGTGTCAAAGGCTTTACTATAGTCTAAGCAGACAATGTTCACAGCTTTTCCCTCTTCCACTAAGTGGGTCATGTGGTCATAGAAGCATTGTTTGAAAAGTCAGATTCATTGCCCAGCAAATAAATAGCCAATCTTGCATGGCAAGTTGAGACACAGATTTTATTACAGTTGTGCAAATTTGGGTGGTCAGTCAGTGACTTTTCATAAATCGGAGCACACCTGACAGAAATGATTTGTTAGTGATCATATAAAGCTACAGGTGATTTTATCATACAAGTTTTCTACTACAGATGCTCCGTAAAGGGTATACATCTGGAGGCAGGTTTCTTGTGTTTCTTTGCCAAATTGGAAGATCTCGTAACAGGGCTTAATTAATATTATCCTCCCCTAAGGCAGAGGTTCAGGATGTATTATATCAGATCTTCTGTGTCCTTTATTCTTCAATTAGTACAAGGCCCAGATGTGCAGGTCGTACTTTATCAAGATGTACTTTATCAGATTCTCTGGATGTTTTGTTCTTTTAATTAGTTTGCTATTTCATTTGATTTAATATTAACAAATGTTAGTTTGTTCTTCTAATTGCTTATCAACACAGTTAGAACACTACACTTTTTGCAAGCGGAAAAGATCAAGTTAGTCAAGAAGGACCTGCCTTTAATAAACCCAGGCTGACTGAGCCTGACCACTGGCTCATCCTGTATGTGCCACATGATCACACCCAAGATGATCTGCTCCATAAGCTTCCCTGGCACCAATGTCAGAATGTCAAGCCTGTAGCTCCCCAGATCCTCCTTATAGCCTTTCATTTACATTTGCTAAGCGCTAGTCAACTGGGACCTCCTTGGTTAGCCAGAACTAGGAGGGAAAGGAGTTTGGTGAGTACTTCTGCCAGCTTCCTCAGTACTCTTGGGTGGACTTCATCCAGGCCCATACACTTGTGTGTGTCTAAGTGGTATACAGCAGGTTGCTAACCATTTCCTCTTGGATTATGGTGGCTTGATTCTGCTCCCCATATCTGTCTTCCAGCTCAAGGGGCTGGGTACTCTGAGAACAACTGGTCCTACTACTAAAGGCTGCAAAGAAGGCATTAAGTACCTCAGCCTTCTCATCCTTTGTCACTGTTTCCCCCTGCATCCAATAAAAGGACCGAGCCAAACAAAAAAACAGTGTCAGTCAGAAAAAAACGACTAATCTATCCTATTTGATCAGTATCAGAGATACAGTATTGAACTTAAATATAACTGCTTTCTCACTGTTCATTCAAAGTCTTGTTATTAGTATCAGCAAAAAAATTAGTATTCTAAGGCCATACATTAACACTGCAGCAAACACCACTCCTAACACCCCTGATCAGTACCAGAGGTTATGTAAGAGCTGGACATAGTTTGGTCAGATCCTTTTTTAAAAGTTGAAACAGCCTTTTTCTTACAACTAGATTGTTTCAAGCTCTGTCTCAAGAATATAAGACATCTCTTTCCCCAGACTCGCCAGACATAGTGACATTTTAAACAACAAAAGCCTAAGTTCTGATAAATCTGCAAAGTACCAGAAGTTTATAGTGTATAGTTAATGGAAGCACAATAGGTCTGTTAGTCTTCTTGCCTCAGTCTCTCAAAAGATCAAGAACAGCTTTTTAACATTTTTTTTCATTTTGAAAATAAAAGACAATTATATTTTGCAAGGTCCTGCTCTTTGCAAATATAAAAAATTGTCAGTGTCTAAAACCGGGGGGAATATGTGGCTCCTTGAAATAAGCATACATAAAATGGCAATGCAAAATTCTGATCATCAACAAGTATAAAAGCATTTATTTCTCCCATCCTCTTAATTACAGCTTGCAAATGACTACTCTTACTTGGCAATATCAAGCATAATAAAAGTTAAGTCTATTCAAATATTTCAAGAGAAGCAATCAAGGGAATGGAAATCTCTCGCTTCTATTGCACACCTTTAGGCATTAAAATGGAACAAAGACTTAATAGTCCACATATTTGGCCCCAGGAAAAAACAAGGTACAACTCCTCTCATAGAGACAGCAGACAATGCTGGCTATGACATTCTCTTCAGACAAAGATGATCGACAATGGAGTATCCAGCCATCTGCCAAAATAAAAGGACAAGTCTCGTGTTTTGATTCTCCTCTTCTTTCTTAAAAGCAGCAGTATCACACGTCACAAATAATTCCTTTACAAAACTAAGTTCCATTCAAGCTGGGAGACAAAACTCTAAGAAGAGAGAGCACTAAGGACAAGACCTGAATAAGAATTTGCTCCATAACATAATTCTAGATAGAAGGGTTTGAAACTTTGTACTCCTGTTTTAAGAACAATTTCTCAGGCTAAGAAATGCTTCCAGCAGTTGCTCTGAACTGCTCTACAATTCCAGAATTATGCAAGTGTATTTGAATCCTGGAAATCTGCTAGCATGACTGGCTACCATGGAAGAAAATTCAAAAGGAGGTGAACACTATGTTCACAAAGCTCAGGGAAGTGACCAGAGCTGAACTTATCTCAATACAAGGAGGAGCAGAGGGTGGCCTTCATTCTTCCTAAATGGCTGTGTCAGTTGAGGGAGGTCAAGTGCTTGTGTAAGTGGCCTTAGTTAATCAAGAAGTGTGAATGTAATCTTGTGCAAGCCAGACAAGTATGCAGGAAGCGTTGACTCAACCCAACTCTGTATACAAAGTGAGCAACCATCAAAATGAACTTCCAGTATGGGCTTGTGCTGGCTTACCCCACAAAATCCTTCCTGGCAACTGGGGATGCTCAGTGTCGTGCTGGTTAGTGTACAGAGACTGGTAACCAGAATCACATTTGTACTGTGATTTAATTGTATATTTCAGTGTATACTGGAAGAACTGCTGTTAGGTGAAGGGAGGAGCATTGTGTAGGCAGGACATGATGGACAGAAGTGCTAAAGCTTGCTGTCTCCTGTGGACATAATCATTGCTATTGATTGTCTGGCAGTTCCTTCAGAATCCAGTAAGTTATGGAAATGTTATGGATCAAACCTCCAGGCTGGAAAGCATAAATATGTCAACTTATCAAAAAAGCTTTTGAAACTTACCCAACAGCAGCCAGACTGCTGAGGTGTTGGGTTTTCCCCATTGCCATACAGAGGAGGCCTGCACAGTGACACAGGAGCAAAAACAAGCCCTCTCTTCATCAGTCATGCAACTATGTTGCTTACAGAGAGGTGAGCTACAAGTTGAGAGTTAGGAATTAGAGAACTTGTAAGTTAGAAACCTCATGAACAGAGGGATAAATTAATGAATTCATGTTAGACTAGGCTGTACAAAGGCGATGGAGCCCTTGTTTGATGCCTTGGTCTTCCTTCCTACCAAGCTTGGACAATAAAATTTATTTAGAGAGTATGCTGACCTGTAAATTAGAGATCCAAACAGACCATTACAGGCTTGCATCACAATTTCTGCATACTGGCAGAACACTCTGCTAAAGTAAGATCCCATGTAACAGAAAATATCTTCAGAAGCGTAAACTGGTACACCTTTGTTGAGTGCAGCATCTAAAGGAACTTGATCAGAGATTATTAGATTCTTGACAAGAGCCACAGAATCTTCTTTGGATGACGGAATCACTGATAGTGTAAATGTTATGTTTAAGTGAATCTATAGATTGCAGCTTTTGGTACCTTGACTTGATATAACAGATATGCATTTTTTACACCCCTAATCAAAAGATTTGTATCATTTTTTAAAGCCTGAACAATTGCTCTCATTCTAGGAGTTGCAAGAATACCTCTTACCATAGTGGAACTTTTTTCTACAATGTTTGACTGTTCAAGAGTAACTGCCATAGAACAAAATACCAGCAGCTCCTATTGATCTGATTTCTTACGCAATTTGGTACAATTTCGACACAGGACACAACTACACTGGATCAAGTTAATAAACTTCAATATGTAAAAATCAAGGCACAAAGGCTGCATTTGAAACTTTTTCTAACATTCTTCACATTGTAACTCCAGATCTACTTCCATTACATTATTTTCTTTTTCCAAGCCTCTATTCTCATGCTTTCAATGACATCAGAATCATGCCTTCTACATTTCCAGTGCCAGTCTGATACTCAGAACCACTACATTAATTCTGCATGAGAAGTTACAGATATGATGTCCTTAAGGATTAAGTTTCCCCATTAGTTTATAAAAATGATAAAATATTTCTCCTTATGACATATCGGAAAGAGAAGTGTTGGCTTGGGTGTCTGAATGTACCTGAACTCAACTGCAAAGTTATTGTGGAAGGATACAGAGTATAACCAATACTATATCTCTCACTTTAATCACACTCCTTATTTTAAAAACATGTTTCTAGATAATTTTTATACTATAGTAACATGAACTAAGTAGTAATTGCCATCTTACCAAGACAGCTTTATATTCCTCTGAAAACAACAAGACAGATTTTTTTTACTCATGGTTCTTTTTCTAATATGAAATAAGCAACTTCCAGTGTCTGCATTGTCCTTCACTAATGCACTGGTAAATTCCTGCTAGTGGAGAATTATTTAGCTCTGATCAGCATAGCTAAGAGTTCTTGTATACATTAGCCATCAATAACATTTACTCCAAGATGATCGTTAGCACCAGATTTACACAGCACTTCAAGGTCTTAATCTCTAGTATTAAAATTATCTACATATTTTACACTCTAAATAGTAGAGACAAATCCACCCTCAAGGGTCACAAAAAGATGAGTGAAAACTGCAGGTAAGTATTTCTATTGTGAAATAGCATGATAAAGAATAGAAGTTCATTTAAAGTTCTTCCTGATTATGCTAAACTTCCTAGTAAAGAAATAATGCAGGTATGATTTTACACTATTTCTTCTGAAGCAAAATTAACAAAGCTTCCTCAATTTAAATGCTAGTGACAAAAGCAAACAACGTATAACCATAAATACCAGTGTTACTAATGCACCACATGACACTAAGTTTATACAGTCCTAAACATCAAGCAATAAAGTAAAACTAGAGTGACTGAACCGCAAGAGTGACACTCCTGTAGTGCCACGATTAATCATTACACAAAGTCCTTTCAAGGTAACTATTACTTCCAAATAATTATATTTTAAGTACCCATATAACTGTGTCATAGCACAGGTACTAGCAATAACAGTCGTCACCTGTCGAATTTCAAAGAAGTATAATGTACGTAGGGGCACCCCTTTTTCCATTATTACATCAATCACTTTAAATATCTGCTTCACAAAATACAGAGAAATACCAGCACATCAATACTATAATCTGAAAGCGGTATCAGAGAGAACCCTTCAATGAATAAGTTTTCCTAAACTTCTTGTTGTGCAAAATGCAAATACACTATATATGAGCTACGCATATTTTTCAAACAGAAGTTATCAGAAAACATAAGTCAAAATAGTGATATTGCTGTTCTTGTAATCTCAATGCATAGATTTGCATGTACTACCTTGAGTGTAAGGGTGAATGGCATCATCTGTCACACCTGAAAATCTGCCACCTGCCCTCAGTTCTGAAGCATGTTCTGACCACTTCAAGACACACTGTTCAAACCTCGGAGTCACTATGGCATAACGAAGCAGCTCTTCATATTCATCCTGTCAAAGGGATGACAAATATTTATAAAACCACAATTACATTTCTAAAAACTATGTAATTGTAGGAAGCGGTGGAAATGTTTTTTGATAAATTTTGAGAAGTTTTTATGATGATGATGAAAATGAGGACTTCCCTTGAAGTTGCAAAAGTGAACTATTTTCCTATCATTATGATAATAATTTATCTTTCTCTTGTTTCATGTTCATTCCAATTACAATTAGATGCACTGTAATAGTTACACAGAAACTTTGCTAGATAATCATCATCTTAAAAACATGGACTAAAGGAAATTTTCCAGATCGTATAAGATATTAATCCCTCAATAATACCTCTAAGTATTATTATTGCTACAAAGAAAAAGATGTATTTTATAGCCATGACAAAGATGCTAATGAACACAGTCACATTTAACATTGCATAACATTACAATTTCTTTGGTGGGAGTTCTAAAGCCAATCATCCAAAGGCATTTGATTATCTAGTAGTTTAGATCACATATAATTACTCTTATCTTATATTATGCATTTTTTAAATTACATAGGTATAGGGAACATGTATATATAACTAGTATAAAAGCTTTCCTATTAAAAAGTTATAAATCAGTATAATGTCACATACCAATTAGATTATATACAAAAGTAATCCAATTAATTAAACTTTTTTATATCTAATTAAACAGATTTTCAGAACTAAAGTATTTACAATTCAGTGGGGAACTCTGAACAATCTGTATTAGAACTTAAACATACAATTCCGTAATTAATTAAAAAAGTTTCAGTAGCAGTTAAACGCCGACACTGCTTGGTACCACTAATTCAAATACTTGGAAAAAGCACCAGTTGGAAAGTACTAAACCAAGCAAATAGCAGTCATTTTTTCTTCACTTAATAATACCATACTATGTTTACTCTCCTAATAAAGTCAAATTTCAGAAATGGACTGTGAATTGGAAAACTACTTTATTCTACAAGCTGAGAAAAGTTGGAGAGGAAACAAATCACTTAAAGCACCAACTACATGTAATATTTTTTTAATCTACCAGCTGCCAATAATATTATAAAACTTGCCATATAACCCTTATACTTATGTGGTTTTCAACTAATTAAAGAACGTTAAGAAGCTAGGTTTGGTGCATTTTAGCTGAATTCTATTTTCCTTTCAAATTTTCATTTCCTACCTTCTATCCTATCATGTTAAGATGTTAGATAAATATATATGAAATTATATAATTACAAATAAATAGTGTATCTTTTTGATAAGCAAAAAGTATCACATTCCATGTAAAAGGCTGAAGGTGAATCAGCAAGTCGTCTGTTTTTCCATACACATATCTTTCTAAAGAAATACAGTTCAGAATTTATCAGATGTCAAAAGAAGAAAATAGGTTTCTCCAGATGAGTTAATCAACCAGGAACCATAAAACTGTAAAAAAATCCCTGCAGCAAAATTTCTGCAGAGGAAAAAAGCCAATACACCAGTCTTTACCTTAACTTATCTAAATTAAATAATTGTGCAGAAGACAGCAGATTACTTCTCTATCATCTTCAAAGAGACCATGTGATCAAACTGGAATTTAAAACTAATTCTTCCCCTCAAACAAATTAGTTTTCAATCAGAGCTGATCCAACTGCTTCTACGATTACCTTGAATCCATATCATTCCTTGAATTGGGTAAGACATCAGATGCAAATAGGTGGTTCAATTTGAGTCACCCAATTTAATCACTACCGTGCAATCTGCATTACTATAGACATCCTGGCCACTCAAATATACATAACCAAGTTATGGCAGGAAATTTATTTAGCATTTCGAACTCTAAGACTCTTACAAACAGAAGTCCAAAAAACCTACTATGTCAATTGCAAGGACTTTGTAATTGGAATGCAATACTGACCAATATAAATCTCAAATAAAAACATAATAAAATTATATTTTACTTACTATTTTTGTTCTGCTTTAAACAAAATTTTTAAGCTGTTACGTCAACTACAAAAAAATCTGTTAGAGTACAAAACTACAGAAATACATTTCTAAGGCCTGAAGGTCAGAGGAATTTTGATAATCTAATGCATACTACCTTGGGTTTGTACAAGTAAATAAAGTACTGCAAGAAGTAATGGGCACACAAGCATTCAGAATTCTTTTCTTTTCTTCCTCCCTAAAGCATTAAAAAAACCCTATACAAGCAGCATAGAATCTGCCCTTAGAATTGCAGGCAAGGTTACTAAGCAACAAAAAAGGAATGGATTGGACAGTCAAAGTCTTACATAACTCAATTATAAGTAAATGGAAATTCTCTAAAATCTTTTATAAGGAAAAGGTAATAAATCTGGCCTCTATTTAAACGCATCAAATGATCAAAAAAGGTCCTTCAAAATTATCTAAAAGGACTAGGGTACTTCCCTGGTCAATACTCCCATTGCTTACCTGTTACCCCAGGGCTGTTCTTTTTCAACAGTAATAGGCTCCTATGAGGAGCAATGACGGACTCTGAGTTTATCAAGTTTGGAGAAAAGGAAAGAGACTGAGAGGTGACCTCATTGCTCTCTACAGCTTCCTGAGGAGAGGAAGTGGAGAAGGAGGTGCCACTCTTTCCTCACTGGGATCCAGTGATAGGATGTGCAGGAACAGTTCAAAGCTGCAGCATGAAAGGTTTAGATTGGACATTAGGAAGCACTTCTTTACAGAGGGGGTGGTCAGACCCTGGGACAGGCTTCCTAGAGAGGTGGCTGACAGCTCAAGCCTGTCAGTGTTTAAGAAGCATTTTGATAAGTTCCTTAATAACATGCTTTATGTTCTGGTCAGTCCTGAAGTGGCCAGGCAACTGGGCTAGATGATATCTGTGGGATCTGACCCTTCAACTGAAACTATTCTATTCTATAAGCGCTTTCAGCTGCAAACGAATCATTCCTTAATATTTGTTTACTTCATCATCCTCTACAAGGTGGCCTTAGAATTTCCTCGATAACCAGATAATAAAAGAAAATTCTGGTCTTTCAAAATTTGTCACACAATGCCTTCACCCTTTCTTCCAACTACAAAAGGCATTGGAAACACAAATGAATTACTATTGCTGCTAAAAGGTTAAAAAAAACTTATCCATGAGATATGACCACAAATAGAGAAACATATGAACCGCAGAAACTATTATCCCATAAACACAGAGTTTAAAAGGGACAGTCAAACCCCATGAAGGAAAAAACTCCTTCACTTAACAATGCTTCTGTGACTCATGCCCATTCCCATTCCCACCACATGACAAAAGTGAAGAAATAGTTCCACAGGGGAATTAGCAAAATGACTTTTTGTCAAAACTAGCCTGTTTTGGATAGAGTCGTATCAAAGGAAAATATAACATCCACTACTCAATAGGAGTAACAATTATTAAAGGATGGAAATTTGCTGCTTTCAAAAGACTAAGACAAAGATTTTATCCAGTGTTTTTGAATCCTCTCAAAGAATGCTGAGAACAGAAAAGGAAAACTCTTGTTGTTATAGTTCCAGCATATCTCGGCTTATTTGCTGCAGAAAAACCCCCTGACCCCATATTTCCTTTCTGAAATTAACTTGGTCACAATACTATGCCAAAGAAGAGAAATCCATTAAGAAAATTAATTTCTTACAACATCATGTAAGAAGCCTAACATGGTTACACGTTATCCCTCAGAAATCATGGGGTTCTATCCTACTGTGTTAAATTTATAGTACTTGATAAGACTTTAACATATTAAAAATAACACCAGAAAAAGGTAAAAAGCCTGTACTATTTTACTTGTAACTGCACAAAAGAGAATCCAAGTGAAGATATTTTTAATCTCTTTTTTTGTCTAATTAGCTTCTTTTCTCTATTTTTATTATATTCCTGTACATGTAAAACATAAAAATATTCAAGTTTTGTTAGATTTCCTCATAATTATTCTTTGCCAAATAAAATGCTACGACAGTGAACCAAGTGAGCTTGCCTCTTTCCTACCTGAAAATCTGAAGAAACAGAACTGTCACAAACAGATTCTTTTGGCAAAACTGGACTTGTGCTTTCCTCCTCATCTGATGACATTCTGCACAAAGTCAGTCTATAAAACAGTAGAAGCTGAACTTCATTTTTCAGTTCCAACATGTTTACTCTATGTTCACTTCCCCATAAACAGAGATTCTTCTGCAGAAACTACATCAATTTTGTGGGCTAAGCTGATTGCATAGTCTCATTATACAATGCTAGGTAATAAACTGTGCAATCCAAATCATGCTCAAAACCATGAAACAACTTCCATTGACTTTAAAAGAAAAAAAAGAAAGACCCAAAAGCAACAATATAGAAGTTTTCTCTTATTTTACATTGAATTAATAATTTTAATACCTAATGCTTCATGATATATTATATTCACAATACAAAATTTTACACCAATGCTAAGTAAAATGCACTCCTAGAGGAAAAAAAACCCAAACATATACATCAAGAATAACAAAAGCCTTAATTTACAGATATATTCCTGCATCAGTCCTGCCTTCTTATTCACATGGTATTGTTTTGGACCTTAACAACTTGTTTTAATACAAAATTCCCACAGACTGACACGGGAACAAGCAATTTTTTTCCCCCTGAACTGACTCAATCACAGCCCAAGCTGACATAATGCCATTGAACACTCTAGTTCAATATCCTAAAGCCTTCAGTTAGTCGTCAACATCAGTCCTTTCACTTCTTCGACTCTTCTTCCCTTACAGGCCTAGGAAAATGAATAGATAAGGAAGGACAGATAGGTTCATACAATACCAATCATTCCAGCAATTTCTAAGCAAGAAAGTGAGGTGTTTTTTTAACATTTGGAAAGCAGGTGATATAGTAGAACTGATAAGAACTTTCAAAACTTTCTGAAAGATATATGTATCTTTCAATCTACTGCAATCTTGACTAAGTCATTTAGTGAAGAACTGAAGCTGTTGTGGTAAAACTTGACAGGACATGGGAAAAAAGAACTCCAAAGGATATGGGATGGGGGAATGAAAGGAATTACAGAATGAGTGGGAACTACGTATTAAGCAAGGACAATTTGTTTATGAACAAATAGCACAGCAATATAGTTGCTTGATGCACATGGAGAACAATCACTGGACACACCAAGCAGAGTTGTCAGCAGAGAATCAGCACAGGAAGAGCGCCACCATTAATAACCTCAAGAACTAGCTGCTTGTACAATGTATTAGACAACCATACAAGTAAAGTTTATTTTCAGAGAGACCTTTAAAAAAACAGTTGATAATACTGTAATTGGCAGTTTGAAACAGATGTGTTTTCTGACAGAAATGTTATTTTTAAATTGCTAGTTGTGCTGTCATTTAATTGGTGGGAATATCGTCCTTAAGCAGCATCATCTTTTCTCCAAAACGTCAAAAAAAAAAAAAAAAAAAATCCCATAATTTCATAGCTCTCTCTATATGAATACAAATGGAAACTGTCTTTTTGTTCTTTGACTTATTCTAGACGATCATTCTTTCTGCACCACAAAACCTCTCTCTGCGACGGGTATCTACACCTTTCATAATGGGAAGTTCATTTCTTTGCTGAAAATGGACATTTAAAAATGTTACAAAGACAATTTTAAATGCTGAGAATTCCTATAGCCCAAGGTTCAACCAATTTCATCAGCAACTTCTACTTCCTGCTCAGCCCTAACATACTGAGTGGGTTTCAAGTACAAAATATGAAGTCTTGGAGACATTGACTAGATGCTTTTATTGCTGTATACCCAAGTTTAGATGACAGAAGAAATACTAGCTTTTTATCTCTTCTATTTTCATTGTCTCCTGATCTGATAATTTTTTTCCTTCATCTCTCCTACAACTTATTCCCTATCTGTTCCTTTCGGTTTAGCCTCTCTGCCTAATCAAATAACTTCAAACTTGTGCTCCTCTCCTCCTTCAGTTCATAAATTGTTTTAATAGTCAAAGAATACTTTTTCAGTAACCTTAACCTCAGCTTCAACTTCATATGCCTTCCCCACTCATACAATTTCTCAAATTTTGGATCCTGAATATCCTAAAAGCCCTGGGGGTATTTAAATGTGTGTGTAGGTGTTAGGGAGGATCACAAATGAACAACTATCTAGCACTTGCAGAAATTGAAGTTGTATTTACAAGGAGAAATTACAAATACTGTTGTCTTCCCTTGTCAGTCCATTTAAAAAGAACTTATCATTGATTCTTTTGAGAAAATGCAGAGAAGATGGAGTTACACACAAACACAGATGATTCCACAGAAGTGGAAGAGAAAGATTTCTTCCAAGAAGTTTGTCCGATAACTAAAGACCACTGCCCTGACACCTATTTCCAGTTTTCTGAAACCGTGCTCTTGACACTCCTTCTATCTAGCTTTCTCCTTATCACTGAAACTACTCTCAAGTTTGTGGTCTTCCAAAACTCAAAAAGGTTCCTTCATCACAAGCAAGGCTACCTCTCCATTACAGGCCACTCTTCCCATCAAATCCATAACTGTAGCTTACCTGTTTGACATTGTCTTATAAGAGTCACCCACTCTAACCTCGAGCTCAGTGTTTGCCTCCTCTTCCCACCCCTCTTCTCTATGCCCATGGACTAGTTCTCCACTGTTTTTGTCCTTTCGGTCTCCACCTGACTGCCTTTACTAACTTGAACGTTGCTTTAGATTCCTCTAACAGGTTACTAAAAGTCTGAGCTTTACCTATCTTACTATGTTTTTCCCGCCTGTACCTCTCATGTTTGTGTCTAGAGTTAGACTTTGCAGTTTGATTACTGAAACATTTCAGTGAAAATCCCACTAAATGTAAAATTCTAGAAATCTGCTTAGGTACACAACAATAGACTGGATTACTATGATACACTCAGATAAATACGAGTATACTTCTTTTACGCTGATGTTGCCTGGTCATGCTAAGAATAACTTGTCTGCTTTGATCTTTGTGAACAAGCACTAAGTTTAAGAAAACAGTGGATAAGTTTCCAAAAGAGTAATCAAGGGTTATTAAGAAAGACATCCTCTCTTGGTCAACAAGTTAATAAGCTAAGCTGCAAGTTATTATATGGTGAGAGGAGCACCTTTCTGCATAACGTATTCTCCTAGTCCTACCTGAGCACCTGATTCCATCAAATAAAGACTGCTGTTAACAGCAGTAGTTTCTTACAAAATGTAAGTGTACAACTACAATGCTAAGACAGCTACTTTTAGAAACAGGATACAACTGTAAAGATCTTTGTTCTCACTCACCACGGCTGCTGACATCCTTAACTTTTAATTGCTCGAGATTTTGTGCTTTTAGGTTTGTTTTTGACTAAAACCAATGCTTTCCAAATAATTTAACGTTGCATTCTGACCAAAGGACTCCACACCTTGGAAAGAGAACTAGTCCATCTCTCAGCACGCTCAGAACATACTCTTTCCCCTTAACTTAAGCAGCACTGCTTAAGTTTATGTTTCTCAGCTTCTCACCGCAGCACCTCTGCAGCCACCCCCGACGCCTGCTGAGCCTGTACCTAAGTGACCACCGCTGCCGTGTCAAGCAGTGACAAGGATAAGCCGCAGGACACTCGGGGCGACACAGCCGGGTGGGCACACGGGTGGTCAGGCAGGGAGGAGTACAATTTCCTACGGGAACAGCAAAATTGTTTTGGTGGTGTTTTTTTTTTAATAGAGGGCCTTTGAGGCCACTAGCCCAGCTCCCCGGGAAAAGGGGACGCCCACGGGACCCCGGTGGGAAGCTCGGGGCGGCAGCTGCGGACAGGGACACGGGGGCTGCGCAGAAGGTGCTGTGGAGGTCGCGGCCCAGCGGTGCAGGGAGACCGGCCGTCCCGGCTGCTCCCGTCGCCCCCCTCTCACCTGCAGGCCTCGGCCAGCCGCGGTCGCCGAGAGAGACGGTTTCAAACTAGCGTAGCGGAAGAAGAAGCAGCGCTCTGATAGGGCCGGGGTGCTTTACAATGCATTCTCTGACTGGGCAGTTTGGTGGCGAAACGCCCAATTACAGAGCTCAGCCAGGCGCGTGGGTGGGACGGCCCAGCCCATCGCCACCCCTCCCCGCCGGCTTCTGCCTGTGAGCGGCTGCGGCGCGCTGGTTGGCGGCGGCGTTCCCGGGGCTGGTGCGCGGGCCTGGACTCGCCGTTGCCAGGGCTGCGGGACGGTCTTGCCGCGCGGTTATGGGCGGGTGCGCGGGTGGCGAAGGGCAGTGGTGGCTTCGCTGCCGTCGTGCCGTGGGGACTGCGGAGGCTCCATCGTCTGGGCCTGCGCCCTTTACCGAGGGCCGAAGAGGTGGCAAACGGGGCACGGTCTAAAAGCTTGCGTTAGGCGGGGTGGAGGAACCCAGTGTTTTCTAGGTAGGAGCGCAGCTACCAGAGGGCATTCCTGTGGGGAATGACTGGAAAAAAAAAAAAAAAAAAAGATTCTTTGGTGGAACTGCTTCGTTCTTAAGTGTTTCTGACCATACTAATTATGAAGCTAAAACCCCTTCCCTGAGTAGGTGGCTTAAGTAATACTTGCAGTGGTGTTACAGAAGGAGCTCTGGTCTAGCAATTCCCAGCATTTCCCTCCAATCCAGGCTTTCTACAAAACCTTTATAGTTAAACTTGCGAAATGAATTCAGATGTTAAACGCACTGCCCTGTGCTAGAGCTCTGTGTAGTGCACCCCATCTGAGCAAAAGCTGCTGGGCTAGCAGACGTAGCAGTAACTACTTGGAGTGTCCCCAGAGAGAGCTGGTTTTATTAGTGTTATGGCAGGGCTATGATAGATGGAATTTCAACACCAAGTTTTAAATGTTTTCTGCCTGCCTCCAAGGAACAGAGAGTCCTGCTTGCTAGCATTGACTTATCCTGATACCATCTTAATAATTTATTTTGTAATGCAAGCTTTGACATAGAAAATTTTTCAAAATGATTTACAACACTGAACTCGGGCTACAGCTGTACCATCTGATATACCAGAGACACAAACGTCATGATCAGGCTCCATAATATGCGAATATACCTTACATTGCACCAACATTTTGTCTGATGACATGAGAAACATAGCATAAAATATCCAAACATCCACAAAATTATTATAATTTATCCTTTATAAATGATTACAGCAAGATATGTATCTTTTTCTAAAATCTTATGCAGCTGTGAAACACAGTTAAACTAGTAAGGAAATCATCACAAAATTTAACTCCTAGTTGTATTAAGTTCCCCTAAAATAAACCTTTTTCCATAGTAAAAGGCCTACTTCAAAATTTGGTGTTTTTTTGTTTTCCCCAAGAACTATTGGAGCATCCACTTAACTGTCAGTTTTACCTGATGCAAAGCTCTGATAACCTGGAGTGTGTTTGCTTCTGCTGTTTCCCCTCTTAAGTCTGAGTCATACAAAATGTGATCAAACCAAATCCAAGACTTCAGTTCTTTTTCTTAGAGTACTTTTCAAACTGTATAAGGTATACTAATGCAAAAATGCCTTCTTCTATGTGATTTGTAAAAAAAAGACCACCACAGCATCTACATCAATGAACAGTTTTAAATTATCCCAGGGATGTTTTGGTAAAATTATTAGGCTGGCAGAAATATGATCTTTGTCCTTTTTTCTTTTTCCTTGCACTTTAAAGAATTTTTTTCAGGGATTTAAAAATAAATCCTTGTCTCAGCTTAAAGAAAAATTAAGATGTCTATCTGAACTAGAC
>VWPV01013162.1:0-12379 GCA_013389885.1 Geococcyx californianus
CCTCAGGCTCCTCTTCTCCAGACCCCAACTCCCTCAGCTGCTGCTCATAAGTTTCATTTAGAAACTAAATAGTACCAAAATATTTTATAATTATTGAACATGAACACATACTTGTAACTCTCAACTTGTCGACAAGAAGACACTGTAATGAAAGAATCTGTCCGAGAGCTGTAAGTCAAGGGACCAGGCAGAAGAAAACCAGGTAGAAAACGGCCAAAAGCATAGCTTTCCTGTTCAAACAACATAAGCATCCCATCCATGGACTGTATGCATATCAAATCTCGACCTAAGGAAAACAAAAGAAAGAAATACAAAGGAAACAAAGCGATGTTATTTATATAGTTTTAATCCTAAAATTGCTAGTAAATTAAATTTGTACTCATAAGCAATCATAAGAAAAATAAGATTCATTTTCATTTACATGAATTATGAGTAAATATTCCAACTTCAATAAAAGCTTATTTATTAAAATAAACAAACTAGATTTTGTGAAGGAATAACATTCAGAATATATTAAGAGAAATAAAAAAAAAAAAAAAGAGTTAGATTTTGTATTTCAATCCAAAATTCTTAAAGATACAACTATTACCATTTCAATTTAAAGAAATGTTTTACTACTCCCAAAACCCCAAATTATTCTGGTTCTTAAATGTCTTAAATTTCAGGAATGCTGATGGCATTCCAAGGAATTAATCACAACCCCTGTTTCTTCCCTTATGTTCTACATAAACCTCTTCTGAAAAAATTAAAGGTTATTCTTATTTAATGGAGTTTCGTTGGTTTTGTCTGTTAGAAAACTCAAAGTGCACGCATTTTGAGGGATAACATTAACTGACAATATCAAACTCTTGGATTTTGTTTTTCCCAGGTCCTAATAGCATTTCCAATTCACAAATTCATAAAGTAAAACACGGAAAACAATTGTATTCAATATCAGAAAAATCCCTTATTCTTTATTAAACGTGAGACAAGTACTCCATTAATAACGAAACCCTGGTGGCTTTGACAAGACAGCAGGGAAACAATGAAAACTCATCTTTGTAAACTGAGACAAATGTCAGAATAGGTACTAATAAACTTGCATATTATATAAAAACAATTCGACGTGAAAAATCACTGAAGACTGAGATTTTGCCTGGTGCTGATGTCAAACCAATATAAATTTGGGGGGTTTTCTACTACTTCAAATGAGAAAAACCAAACATATCAACTTTATAGAATCTTATTAAACCAGTGACTGCCTTTCACTACCAACTTCAATTTGATGGTTTAAGTCTCAAATGCTTATGACATTCTGAAGTTCGTAACACTACGCTGGAAACCTGAAGCATTTTACATGTTTCCTCTTCTATGAGCAGATTAAAGTCCTACAGGCTTCTAGGAAATGTAAACTTTCTACCTCTGTTAACAGCAAAAGTCAATGAAATGTTTCCTATGACTAAAAGTAATCGTTTTTGAAAGAATTATAGGTTTGACACAGACCTCTGAAAGCATTTTCTACCAGGACCAGTTGGTTTAGAGCTATAATTTCCCTAGGATTTTCTACATATACTTTTTAAATTATAAAGCAGGGTCAAGGGCTTCTGTTCAGTCTTGGAATTTATTTTTTATAAAATTAGAAATATATTCTACAGTGCACAAACACATTAGATAGGCATATATACACACATCTTTTAAATATGCATAACTGGTTGTTTCCTCCAAAATTATTTGTATGAAGCAGTTTTATTAATGCTTTAAGAATCATTTACCATCTTAAATATTCTTCACAGGACAGGTTATAGCATGACAGGTGGTGGGGGAGGTGGTGGAGTCACCATCCCTGGAGGTGTTCAAAGAGAATTTGGATGAGGCACTTAGTGCCATGGTGTAGCTGACAAGTAGGAGTAGGTGTAGGTAGCAGGTGTAGGTGTTGGGCCATAGGTTGGACTTGATGGTCTCAAAGGTCTCTTCCAACCTTACAATACTGTGATACTGTGATATAGAATCGTGTGATTTATTCATAACTTGTAGCTGACATTCTGCACCTGAAACACGAGCTATTCAGTGACTACTGATCCTATCCAGAACGAACATTCAGTTCGCTGCTTACGTCGACTCTCTGAAGTACCAGCCAAGAACATGACAATGACTTTACTAACCCAGAATACAGAAATTAATGAGTGATCTATAAATAAAGACCTTACACATTTCAGTTAAAAAATTAAGATGCACATGTGAATTCAAAAGTTATTAATGTTAAAGTTCCCCCAATCCTGCTTTTTGTCACTAAGAGTTGAGACAATCAACTACTATTAGCGTAAATAAGAAAAGAATGTATTCATGAAAGAATTGCAGCAACTCTACCACTTTAAAGAGCGTCACCAGGAGGTGACACTAAGGCTGTGAGTAGAGAAATGAGCAAAATGAATCTAACACTTTGCTACTGCAGTCCTGCTCTCCTCCTTTTCTCTGGCCTTCCAGCTCCCTGTCCCCAGGTCACATCAGGAAAAGACCTCTAAGATCATTAAGTCCTACTGCCAGCCCAACACCACTACGCTCACTAAACCACGTCCTAAAGCGCCACACCTACACGGGTTGTGAATGATTTTTTAACGATACACAGCTTGCATTGCCCAAAAGTTACTGACGTTATTATCACGCTACTAATACAGTCTGGAAAAAGTATGAGGTAGCCAGCTGTACAAAATTACAAGTAACCAGTAAAAGTACCCTGAGAAACTTGTACAAACACTAATAACTAGCAAAAAGTGCTCGCCCACTGGTTGCCACCAAAGTAGGTATCTTAAAGTATAGATATTGGCTACTGGAAATAACTATTATCATTTTTATTTGACAGCAAGAAAACAGTGCTTCATAATCCAGATGTCCATGTGATCATGGTTATTCTGCATTTAAGCTTGTCTAAATATAAAATTTAGTTATTTCTATACTTCCGCTACCATTAATATGCATTGGTAATCTAGTAGATATATTACAATTCAAATATCAGAAGAAAGTAAAGGTCAGTAGAGGTGTTGAGGTGTTACTGCTTAGGTAACAAGTAGTAATAGCTTCTGCTGTCATGTAAATTGTGAATATCAATCTTATTCTTAATAATTTCATTACATCATGCAAATGATGCATAGAAGAACTATAGCACCTTCTGCAATATATGTGAAGCTACGTGTTGTAACAGACATGGAAGCATTCATCTTGAACACTCATAATCCCTAATCATACACAAATACCACTGTTTTAACGGTTGTGATATGATTGATTATGACATGACATAATGTGACGAGTCATTTAGAGCACTCCGATGACATCTACGCACACTGCAGTACTGAACCATGCCGTCTGAAGAAAGAAATACACTTCTGGCACCTAAGATTGACTCAGTAATCACTCTTCTCACCTTTAAGAGCACTGCATCACTTCTTGACATACCTATCGCTTTATTTATCATATTTGTGGGACTCTCAATACTTGTCAAATGTGGATTCTCAATACTTGTCAAATGTGGATTCTCAATACTTGTCAAATGTGGATTCTCAATACTTGTCAAATGTGGATTCTCACTAGCTTGTACTAGTGGATCAAACTCCAGTTATCCAAACTACTACATGTAAAGTACAACTACAGGGAACTCAATTGTGTATGAACTCTTATTTCCAAGCTTTTTACAGGTCATCTTATTTCCTTTGGCCATTTGTTTTTAATGTGTAGCTTGTGAATGGAGTTTTTATGCTTCACTTCAAGAAATTCAGCCCTCCAAAAGCTCAGCCAAAAATGTCCATTTCAAAAAAGCTTTCTGCAGCCAGTTGGCTTTGTCAGTGACATATTTATAAAGTGACAATATAACCCATAGTGTTCTCTGCAGATCAGATGGAATCACTTAGTGTACTCTACATAGTTTCAGCAGCTTGTGCCTCAAGAGGAATGTCCCCCAGCCAGAACGTGTTACTTTTAAGCGCAAGTCCAGCTACTGTTGTTTTGTAGTTTTGTTATTCTAGCATGATATGAATAAATTCACATCACAGCTTTAAACCACAACATCTTTTTAGAGCTAATGCAAAGCCAAAATGAGAGACAGGTGGGTAGCTTTTTGAAATAAGCTTCTAATTAAAGCTATTTTGGAGCTCAATTTTTTTGCATGTTAATGATTTCCTCTACTCTCAGCCTCCCCTTTGACACCAAATCATTTTCATAAAAAGTACATTATGTAATCACAAGGCCTGAGCACCATGTGAAATCATGCAATGAAGACTACAGTATCAAATGGGATGAAGTAGAAATCAGGAACAGCTTCATAAAGCTACAGATTTTAGGGAGATGTCAGCAGAGGTAACTTTACTGCCTTCAATGGCACCCAAAAGCTTTAGTCAAAAGCCTCACGTGGAAGGAAGCGTTAATGAAACGGAACAAAAAGGTAAAGTGGCATTTGTGAGGTACCCAGGAATCTAAAAGCTTTAATGATACATGGGAAATGTTTTCCTAATTGTACAAAAGAAAAATTAAATCCACAGAGCGTTGACCAGTGAAGCGATGCACACAAACTGTATTGTGACACAGAGAACCAAAGCTACTGTCCTCGCCAGAAACAAACAAATACATTTTCCTTTTCATTCATCATTGAAATCTGTCCCCCAAAATTTCTCCCAGCACAGAAAGACAACGTGTCCTCCAGTTCAAACCCATTTGGGAGAAGTCAACTTGCTGCCAACTTCCAGCTCCCAAAGCAAAACAGAGCTGGGTCAGCTGTGAGGAAACCACTTGAGGAATCATTCCTGACTAATGGAAAAACCATTCTCAAAATATGTTGGGCAGTTCTTAAAACAACGCATGCCTAGGAACAGGAGAGTCTTCAGTTACTTTCCTAACCCAAAGCAGGAAGCATGTGTCAGTGTACAGTCAGAACTCGGAATTGCCTAGCCTGGTGGTCTGGTGGCTGCTCATTGCACTTACTAGAGAAGAGATCAAAGTTCAGGACTTCAGCTGTAGCCGTTCACTCTAGTCCAGAGGACCTGACAGCACTGCCAAGGCAATGCAATACCCTGAACACACATTAAGAGGGGATGGAAAAACACCCTGCTTCGCTCAATGCGCCCTTCCCGAACGATACACGAAGTGTGCACACACTCCAGCCAACATGGACTAAGTGCTTTTCTGCTGGAACTGAAAAATCACTCCAACAGGAAAGAAAAAAAAGAGAAGTGGATAGGAGTTTAACAGATACTAAAGGGTCTAAGGAAAACACTAAATCTTTACTCTACTGATGGTGGCTTTAATTATTTTCTAATTCCTTACGGATATTAAAGTATTGCAGTAAAATATGTTCACAAGTCCAAACACAAGAGAACAGCCCACTCTATAAAAAGCCTCTCTGGTCAAGACAGAGTAAAATATGCAGTGAAAGCATCTTTTTGGTTTTCTCAGTCATCATTCTGAATTCTCTCTACCTAACATCTTGCAGATTTTTGCCTGGTAAAAAGCATAAGAAGGTTTTTTGATGGAAAGGAAATATTGAACTGTTTAAAAGTATCTCCAAAGGCAAATCAGCCCTCATTGACACAACCAATCCTCTATAGACCTACAATACACACCTTTATTTTTCATCTGACTCTTACTACAGAAGTTGACATAGTTAAACGATACAATTTGGGAATGATCCCTTTAAACCTTATACTTTAAACCTTATAAACCTTATACTGACTTTAAACCTTATGCTGACCTGAGTATATACTGACCTGGTGGAAGGACCCTTAGGAAAAACACTAGTACGATTCCAAGGGACACAAAAGACTGACGTGTAATATAGAGCCCCGAAAGCATCATAGCTGCAACATCCAGCACAAAAAGTTCCTACTGGAAAGAAACCTGGTATTCGGCACTGTGTAGACATGGGAGGTAAAGTCTCCTCCCCTGGAGGGATTATAGTTCTAAGAAGTGTTTATTACAACCTTTGTATTAAGCAAAGAATTTTCCCCATATTGAAAGTGGGTGTTTCTAGATAGGTAAGAAATAGTCTGAGAAAAAACGTTCGGGTAGCTTTGAAAACAGTATCACAAAAGTTGTTCTTTTTCCAGTGTAGCAGATTAATTACAGAGAGTATAAATAGAGTGGGTTTTGAAAAATGAACACTGAAAAATGAGTATGTGCACGGGAGAATGGCTGTATGGGTAGAATACCCTGAATAATGGTTCTCAAAGAAACAGTAGAATTCTTTTCCCTTAAATTCTCTTTCTTGCCTTAACTTGTTGTTGCCTTAACTTCTTTTCAAGCCCCGGAGACTGCAGATACCTTCTTTGAAGTCCTGGCATTCATAGAGGCGTTACAATACTGACATACACTTTTTCTAAAGAAGGTAGAAACAAATTCTAGTGTGTGAGCCTTTCCAATTTCAAGCTGCCCTCATCTGAAGTTATAGATATCTCACACATTATATAAATATTATAGTACTTATTGCTGAACTAGCTAATCTCCCACAAATAAAAATGAAAAAGAGACAAGTACTGCCAGCAGATGCCCTTTCAAATCAATAGCTTTTCACCAACCATGGATGGTTTTAATCAATCACAAGTCACAGCACACCTTTCAATGAGCTCAAAGTTGCAGATAGGTCTTATTTTGCAATATTTTAGGTACTTTCAAAAGTTACCAGTAGCACCTTAGGTCACCGTCATACACTAAACCTACCAACCTTAAAATTCCATTTAAGACAGACACGCAAACTTAAACCCAAACAATATAAAAACCCACAGTTAAAACCCAGTGAAATTCCTCATCTTTTTTTCCTGCTTCTCCATTTCTAGTCTCCTTTGAGTAAGAAGCTTCATGATTCCTAAGGACTTTCCAACGCACTTGGATTCTTTAATTTTTTGATAGAAAACCGTTGAAAGTAATTGCTGAAGAACGTTCTCCAGAATTCCTGACTTCACATCCACAGAACTCATTAAAAATAGTTGTTTAATAAAATCTAACAGTCTGAAGCTTACAACACTCTTACAATGCTTCCAACCCTCTGCCCGGGGCAGGGACCCCTCCCACCAGCCCAGGCTGCTCCATCCAGCCTGGCCTTGAACACCTCCAGGGAGGGGGCACCCACAGCTTCCCTGGGCACCCTGTGCCAGGGCCTCCCCACCCTCAGCATGAATTTCTCCCTAATGTCTAATTCAAATCTTCCCCTTCCAGTTTAAAGCCATTCTCCCTCATCCTATCACTACCTGCTCATGTAAAAACTCCCTCCCCAGCTTTCCTGGAGCCCCTTCAGGTACGGGGAGGCCACTGAGGTCTCCCCAGAGCCTTCTCTTCTCCAGGTTGAACAACCCCAACGCTCTCAGCCTGGCCTCACAGCAGATACCTATAAAATCAAGTCTAGCAAAAATTTTCATTTTTTCCTGCTTTTTGCTCTTCTAGTTATGTGGTGGCACTTTCTTAAGTCTTATTCTTCTGTGTATGAACCGCTGTCCAAGCTTCCCAATGATAAACCTATCAATAAGAACTAAAACAAGTTGTGACCATCCAGCATTAACTGCATATCAAAGATGGTGATTCTCCTCATGAATCTGAGGCAAAATTACCTCGTCACATTTTTACTCATCTTCATCTCCTCTTGCTAATCTGATCCCTCCGACTTCTGCATGGGCAAACCGTTCTCTCAGCTTTGCATTCTTTTCTGTGCTTAAAGAATACACCCAGAGCTACTCATCGCGACCTAGTATCTCCGGGAAAATCTCTCTTGAATTACACAGTAAAGTGATTTCAAACTGGAATGATTTGCACCAAACTGAAGAATCAAGGTACAATTAGTAGAAAGCATCATAGCTTATCATAGAATCAAAGAATGGTCTGGGTTGNCTGACATACACTTTTTCTAAAGAAGGTAGAAACAAATTCTAGTGTGTGAGCCTTTCCAATTTCAAGCTGCCCTCATCTGAAGTTATAGATATCTCACACATTATATAAATATTATAGTACTTATTGCTGAACTAGCTAATCTCCCACAAATAAAAATGAAAAAGAGACAAGTACTGCCAGCAGATGCCCTTTCAAATCAATAGCTTTTCACCAACCATGGATGGTTTTAATCAATCACAAGTCACAGCACACCTTTCAATGAGCTCAAAGTTGCAGATAGGTCTTATTTTGCAATATTTTAGGTACTTTCAAAAGTTACCAGTAGCACCTTAGGTCACCGTCATACACTAAACCTACCAACCTTAAAATTCCATTTAAGACAGACACGCAAACTTAAACCCAAACAATATAAAAACCCACAGTTAAAACCCAGTGAAATTCCTCATCTTTTTTTCCTGCTTCTCCATTTCTAGTCTCCTTTGAGTAAGAAGCTTCATGATTCCTAAGGACTTTCCAACGCACTTGGATTCTTTAATTTTTTGATAGAAAACCGTTGAAAGTAATTGCTGAAGAACGTTCTCCAGAATTCCTGACTTCACATCCACAGAACTCATTAAAAATAGTTGTTTAATAAAATCTAACAGTCTGAAGCTTACAACACTCTTACAATGCTTCCAACCCTCTGCCCGGGGCAGGGACCCCTCCCACCAGCCCAGGCTGCTCCATCCAGCCTGGCCTTGAACACCTCCAGGGAGGGGGCACCCACAGCTTCCCTGGGCACCCTGTGCCAGGGCCTCCCCACCCTCAGCATGAATTTCTCCCTAATGTCTAATTCAAATCTTCCCCTTCCAGTTTAAAGCCATTCTCCCTCATCCTATCACTACCTGCTCATGTAAAAACTCCCTCCCCAGCTTTCCTGGAGCCCCTTCAGGTACGGGGAGGCCACTGAGGTCTCCCCAGAGCCTTCTCTTCTCCAGGTTGAACAACCCCAACGCTCTCAGCCTGGCCTCACAGCAGATACCTATAAAATCAAGTCTAGCAAAAATTTTCATTTTTTCCTGCTTTTTGCTCTTCTAGTTATGTGGTGGCACTTTCTTAAGTCTTATTCTTCTGTGTATGAACCGCTGTCCAAGCTTCCCAATGATAAACCTATCAATAAGAACTAAAACAAGTTGTGACCATCCAGCATTAACTGCATATCAAAGATGGTGATTCTCCTCATGAATCTGAGGCAAAATTACCTCGTCACATTTTTACTCATCTTCATCTCCTCTTGCTAATCTGATCCCTCCGACTTCTGCATGGGCAAACCGTTCTCTCAGCTTTGCATTCTTTTCTGTGCTTAAAGAATACACCCAGAGCTACTCATCGCGACCTAGTATCTCCGGGAAAATCTCTCTTGAATTACACAGTAAAGTGATTTCAAACTGGAATGATTTGCACCAAACTGAAGAATCAAGGTACAATTAGTAGAAAGCATCATAGCTTATCATAGAATCAAAGAATGGTCTGGGTTGAAAGGAATCTTAAAGACCACCTAGATCCAAACCCGCTGCCATGGGCAAGGACACCTTCCACTAGATCAGGTTGCTCAAAGCCCCATCCAACCTGGCCTTGAAGATACATTTCGCCCCTCTAGGAAAAGCAACTAAAAAGGGGTTGGCAACCTTCCAAATAAATTTCGATGGGTTAGAGACTCTTTTGTAATGGAATAGTCACCGATGAACGCTACTAGAAAAATAAACAAAAGCTACATCCACAAACTTCTCACAGATCCTTTTAGAAGATGAAAGAGACTACATAGAAACTAAAACTGCTTTCTTTTGGGTGAAAAAAAGTATGGGGCAGCAAACAAATCTGATAGACAAATGCATCCCCATGAAAAGCTGGAACATTTAATAAAAAAGTGCATATGTATATAATAAAGCTGTACATGCGTTTGAAGTAACAGAAAATTCATCACGCCAAACTATTTATTAGATAGGGTAATAATAGATACTGCATTTCTTAACTTTAGAGACAGCTTCTCTAAACTTCAGTAAAACATCTGATATGATCTCAGACAATTGTCTCACAGGAAACCAGAGAACGGCAGGCAACAGCACTAAGAAGAAGAATCTGGGGATTAGAGTAGGATGATGAACTAAATACGAGTCAACAATATGTCACTAAAAAGACAACTGCAAGACTGGGTCATTATTAATATTCATGCACTATTAAAAACATATGAGGTAATTATTGTTCTGCTTGGCACTCGCTGATTCTTGGCAGGAGTACTGCAGAAGCCATAACCCCACGTGCAAAACACAAAACATTTTATATTACCAGTGCACAATGACTGCACACATTTGGGTACCATACTTCAACAAAAGAAATTAGAAAAAGCATCATATAAAATCTAGATAAAAACAAGCCTTTCCCTTACAGACACAACTGCTCCCAAAGTTATGTGTTTCTTTAATTGGTTTGACTTAATTTTAATGACAGTGCTTTGTTTAAATGAAATGCAAATTAAGTGGCATACTGAAGGCAATGGGTGATTTTACATCAGTTTCACTATGATCTTACTCATTGCTGTTAAGAGGAGTTGAGGAAGGCGAAAAGAAATGGATGGTAAGAGATTCAGAGAACATTTTCCTTGATTCTTCCATTCAGATGTTCAATCTAGAGAAGAGTTTCTAACTCCATTATTTAAAAAAAAAAAACACACAAACAAAAAACACAAAAAACACTGAAGAGTTTCCAAAGTTACGTGAGAAATAGTTTAGAAGTACTCATTAGCACATCTAGCGCAGTATCACAGTATTGTAAGGTTGGAAGAGACCTTTGAGATCGAGTCCAACCTATGGCCCAACACCTACACCTACTACCTACACCTACTCCTACTTGTCACCTACACCATGGCACTAAGTGCCTCATCCAAATTCTCTTTGAACACTTCCAGGGATGGTGACTCCACCACCTCCTTAGGCAGAGCATTCCAATGGCCAATCACCCTCTCAGAGAAGAACTTCTTCCTAATGTCAAGCCTAAACCTCCCCTGGTGAANTGATGCAGGCCAAGACACCATTGGCCTTCATTGCCCCTTGGGCACTGCTGGCTCATGGTGAGTTTCCTGCCCACCAGCACTCCCAAGTCCCTTTCCGCCTGACTGCTCTCCAGCCACTCTGCACCCAGTCTAGAGCTCTGCATGGGGTTGTTGTGTCCAAAGTGCAGGACCCAAGACCAAGCCTTTCAAATAACGTGTCATTATCCAGAAGCAATTTAACAGGAAGGTAGCAGTTAAACATTCTGCTCCTTAATAGAACTGGCCAATAAATCACAGTCCAAATTTATGCTGCTGCTGCATTTAAATGTAGTCATAAGAATCATTTAACCTTACGGCACAAAACTCAGCTGATAATTTTTTTCTAACTGACACCTAATAAAACTCATTTTTGCAGAATTGTGGAAAAGTTAAGCAGAGTCTACCCCTCTTGTAAAGTTTCCTGTTACAGGGTTGCATAGTTTACACATATGTTGTATTTCATTATTAAAAAAATTCTTCCATATAGCACCCCCTTTGTTGTAACACTCCAACAGAATTTGCCTCTAGGTCAGTGCTATAATAAAAGTAAAATTAATTCACAGCCATTTGCTAAGAAAAAGATAGGTGCGAAGTATTTTCTCACTTTTTTGCTTGTAACTTTTTCATGTCAAAGCTGTATTTTCTTTTTTCCTTCCCTTTGCCATTGTTTTATTATTTCCTTTTATTGCTACAGCATCCATTGAGCAACCTCAAATAAATCCTAATCAGTGAATTTACCCTGTTTTTTCATTATCTCTTCCAACCAGTTTATCAACGATTTAGAACTGGACCCTTCTAAAAATGCACAGGTTTAGGAATTTATTTTTTAATCTGAAACCTTAAGGCTTTAAGTTGACTTCCAGAATAATTATTTAACTATTAGATAATGTAAATATATTTTATGGAACCGCACAGAGCAGTAATATTGCTTTTGCAGTGAAAATAAAAAGCCATTATGTACAAGTGAACATTCAAAAATAACTGCAACTAAGAAAGCAAAGCTGTTGGAAATGTTTAAGAACGGAACAAAATTATGATCACACCAAGTCAACCACAAAATTTTACTATACTGGCTCAAAATCTCATCACTACATCCTTAGCATAGAAAAAAAGCCTTCTCACTGTTTTTTGATACGTTGTTTTAATAATTAAGATTAAACACTGTGTAGGATATTGCTTAAGATGACTATTTCTAGATTAATAGCAGATTTATGCCTTAAGAAGCGACCTGGAAGTACACTGCTGCATAAAGACCAGCAGGACTGGAGAGGTCATCATCCCCTTCTCCTCGGCACTGGTCAGGCCGCACCTTGAGTGCTGTGTCCAGTTCTGGGCCCCTCAGTTTAGGAAGGATGTTGAGATGTTAGAGGGTGTCCAGAGGAGAGCAACGAGGATGGTGAGGGGGCTGGAGCACAAGCCCTGTGAGGAGCGCCTGAGGGAGCTGGGGTTGTTCAGCCTGGAGAAGAGGAGGCT
>VWPV01013162.1:12429-24493 GCA_013389885.1 Geococcyx californianus
TAGGGAGGTGGTGGAGTCACCATCCCTGGAGGTGTTCAAAGAGAATTTGGATGAGGCACTTAGTGCCGTGGTGTAGCTGACAAGTAGGAGTAGGTGTAGGGAGTAGGTGTAGGTGTTGGGCCATAGGTTGGACTCGATGATCTCAAACGTCTCTGCCAACCTTACAATACTCTGATACTGTGATAAGAAAGAAAAGGAATTCTTATCTAAGACACTATATTCAATTCAGCTGCTTCACTCCATTCCATTCTTTTACAATCCCAATCTATGGAACTCACTTATCGGAAACTTTCTATTAGCAGTGACTCTCAACCAGCCAAATAAAGTTCCATCGTTTAGAGTTAACCAACCCAGTAGAACTTTTTAAATTATTTACTTGTTGACAAAAATCGATACTTCACTGAAGTTATTGGAGAGCTGCTTATGTGGTTTGCAAACCAGCGCTCTCAGCCAACACATCTCACGCTGCGCGTAGTGCACGCACCGCTGTAAAATCAGCGCCACTGCCTCTGTGCCACAAAGCAGCCACAGCAATGGAAGTACGTCCTTGCTCACGTTTGAGAAACTCAACTCAAATCTTTGATAGATGGAGTAATAAGGAGAAAAGCAAGCCTTGCTTTTGGGTAACAAATATTCCAAACAAGCCTAAGACGCTAAACGACTTTCTCACTTCAGATGATGCAAACTATACTCTTGCTCTTCCAAACTGATATTTAACAAAATCTTACCCTATACTTTGTCCCTTGACCTGAAGTATCTTGTAACTTACTTGTGACTTACTACAGATGTGAAAACAGAAAATACTCTCCACAATATTGCAAGCTATCAGCAAACTTCATATAATGAAAGTTGAATTTTTGAATACAGCAATCTCTGGTTGCATAATCGCATGATGCCTGACCTTATAAAAATTAAGTGATGAAATAAGTTATATAAAGTTATAGAGTTGAGTTCTCACCATTGGCAACGGTACAATACAAATCATGAAAATGTATGATTTTTCACTTTCATTCTCTTTTGAAAAATTAAATCAAAAAAGTTTATAGTAGAGTCATCCCAAGTTCTTTAAATTTTACATTTGAAATAAAACATGAAGACCGTACAGTCTGTTCACTACTTAAGGGCTGTGACATTTTGTGGCTAAGCTAAGAGACCACTTGCTTGAAAAAAATCAGTGTTCAGCACTACTAATTCATGGTTTTATCATGAATCACTCTTTCTAAAATGAGCCATATGCGAGAAGCAGAGCACTCCGGGGCAAACCTAACTTACAGCTAAAAGATTTTGAGGGAGAGCTCAGAAATATGAAAATCACATATGTATGCTACGTAACAAAGGCAATTATATAAAAATTAAGTTCAATTTTTGAAAGTCTATGCTAACAATACAGAATTGTTTAAATATGAAATTATTAGCTGATCTTCATACGTCACTTCAGTTTCATGTTTTCATTTTAGTATCAGATTTCAGAGACAACAAGGCACAAACATAAAGGTAAAGCAGCAAAAAAATGTGAAGTTCTATACAATCCTTCCCTTTGCTACAGATTTTTCAAGTTACAACCAACTCTGCCTACACTGCATTTTGACTTGAGTGTTCATTTTTTGTAGTTTATTTCCATTTCCTTTTTATAAAATGTTTCCATTAGCTTGCTTTAGGATTCTAGCTAAACATATATGGGATGTTCGTGTTATTTCCCGCATCCCTGGTCCCTTAATTTTGCTGAAAATAAGAGCCAAGCTCACTTGGCCTTTCTGCTCAAGTTCTGCAATCAACAGACAGCAATTCATTTCAATCAATAAAACACCTCTGGCTACACAGGTTTTGCGTTTTCTCTACTTCCTTAAGTCTTGCAGAAAATACACCTGTAAAATCAGTTCAAGAATCAAAGCAGGTTTAGAGATGCTGCCTACTGAACGATAACTGTAATGAGAGGACCATCTAGTGGTGACAACCACAACTCGCACCCCGCTATTTCAAAGACATAACGCACACCGGCAGGTTGGATCAAGACAGGCATCTGTTTACTAAAATTAACACCACTTGATAGATCTCCTTGCAGGTTCACTCTAGCTGGTCTTGCAAGATGGAAATAAAACCACAATACTTTCATTTATAAGCCTCAAGGAGAGGACAGGGTATTAAAGACAATACTTAAAAAAACTGAAATAGGTTCACTGCCAAAGGCTAGGGGCAAGATTAAAGGCGCATCCTCGACAAGAAATCTGAGCAGAGTCTCCAAGAAAGCCACATTAAAAGGACATTCAGTCCAGGAAATCTAGAAAAAAAGAGTGTGCTTTAATTTCCCCAAAATAACTTTCTCCAGTGTCCACTTTGCCTGTTTCTCTGATGTTTCCATACACACCTTCGTAGCCTGCTATCAGGTACCTAAACATTCCCTGTAATTTTCCTAGATCTAGGTCTTAAACAGAAAGCTGCTTCATCTTAAGATATGAATATATGGTTTTTTATACATAACAGAAAGTCTGCCTTTCTTGTTTATTAACATTTTTGCCACCTCAAAACAAGACTTCAGGTCATCCTTTTTCCACAGCAATGAACACACTAACGCAAACTGGAATATGGGGAAGAAGAAAGGAAAAGGAAAGCAGCTTGACCTGCTGGGATAGAAGCGCTGCTACAAAATAAGAAAACTTTGCAGAACTTCTCAGAGTTCCCTCTGCTGTTCCTGCTGCTTTGTCAGGACTGGCTCTCGTTTGGACCATCCTAGTAGCTTGCCCAGACATTTTCTTCGTTGTATCACTTGCATCCACCACAGCTCGTGATAAAGTGTATGAGCCAGGTGTGGCATCGAGAGCGAGCTGGTGCTCTGACCTCTTCTCAGCTCTCCATGGTAAACAAACGCGCATTTCAAAACTCCGGAGTTTCTTCCGCAGAACTACATGGTGGTACATGGGCAATTGTGTTATTTTTTCTGAGCCATTCCAGATACTCACCCTCAGAAAGCACATTATTCCCTCTTCTCAGATTTAGCAAACACCATACACTCTTTCCACTGTCGACAGGAATATACCCATGCCCTATACGCTCACTCCTCGAGACACTCCTAGCATAGATACCTTTTGACCTACGTGAGCTGACTGTTTTTCACAAGGTGGTTGTGCAAAATTAGTGGGAAAAATCTCTTCAATCGGTATGAATTTTGGTCAGTTGAGTTGAAGCTCAAGGACAACCTTCAGTTTCGCTTAAGGCTTTGTAGATTTATTACTAGAAAATTATTACAGACGCAGAACTAAGGGATTGTCTACGTATATTCGCCATACTGACCCAGAAGACCTTCTGCCATGGTAAAGCGATACCACTCCACCAGTTTAGGGACACTACTTGTGTAGATGACAACCAGCCCCCAACATTGCTAGGCAAACTTTACTTCCAAAGAGAAAGAGTTGTCATGTAGAGCAAATCTAAACGCTTCCAGATTGGAATACAAAGAGACTCATAATTGTGTCTCAAGTTCAAAAAAGACTGATATTTATTAAACTCATTCAAAAATACAAACATACTATAAATATTATTTTCCACTGTTATGCTTTCCCAATCAAAGTTTAAATTTCTTTTTAAAAGTCTGCATTACATATCTTTAAAGACAATTGATATTCAAGTTCAGAGAATGAGGATGTTAATATTTTTCTTTGTCCAGTATAAACAAGCTGCAGAAAAGTGAAACAGAATCAAAGCACCAGATAAAAAGTACCACCATTTATAGAAAGACAGAAGCATCATGTTCAAAATTTAAGTTACTCCTCACCTGTTCACAGTTCAACAACTAATAGCAAAGAATAGGCAACAAGGAGCTTACCTTTTACCCCACCAAATGGACCATAAGTCATATTACAAGCAGTTCTCTGAAGATTGTGCTCATACATCAGTTTAATCTGATACTGGTTCCCTTGTTCCACATTTCCCAGAGTTCCTACAAAAAAAACCGCACAGTATATGTTTATATCTTTGATCCATTAAACGTGGAAGAAATAAAGGAGTTGGAATATTGTGAAAAAACTAACTTGCTCCTAATAACTCCAAGATACAAAGGCTCACACTATTGCTTTCTTTAAAAAAATTACCAAGCTACAAAATTCCTAATGGCCAGAACCACAAATAAAGTCTCATAATACTAAACATAGTATAAAGACTTCGCAAGACACTGAGATGTTAATACTTTGCCTGGGGAGGTGGTGGAGTCACCATCCCTGGAGGTGTTCAAAGAGAATTTGGATGAGGCACTTAGTGCCATGGTGTAGCTGACAAGTAGGAGTAGGTGTAGGTAGTAGGTGTAGGTGTTGGGCCATAGGTTGGACTCGATCTCAAAGGTCTCTTCCAACCTTATGATACTGTGATACTTAAATGTTTCTGCATGTCAGGGACACCTCTAAGGTCAGAAAATAGCCTGCCCAAGGGGGAATCATTCTGATTCTCTAGTTATTCAGTGAAAATACTATATCCAACTGCCAGCCTCAACTCTAAGTCTTTGTCACAAATTAAGCTGTAGCTATTCATTAGTCACAATTCGGCAAAGCTGTGCTTAGGGCACATTTATCTCTTGCCTTTACTCTGTGTGAAATTCAATGCCGTGATCAACAGTGCAAAGATAAGAGACAAACATATGGTAACAAAAATAATTCCATGATCTATATCACATTCTCCGAAAAGCTCTGCATGAACTTTAATTTCCTGACTCCTTCAGAGAACCAGCAGAAATTCAAAAGGTCTCTCGAAGCAACTTGAAGTCCAAATTCCCCTTTCAATAACCAAAAGTCTTTCCTGCACCCTACGAAGAAACCAAGTTCTTCATCATGTGGAGTAATACTTAAGGACTAATATTTGCAAGCCAAAAAAGAAAATGAGAACAGTCACATTCGCAGGGGAAAAAGGTGTTTCAAGTGAAGGATATGTAAGCCAAATCCTACCACAGCTTTAAGTATAAAAACATTATTTCAACAACATCTTAAACGAGGACCTTTTAGGCAATTTCTCCAACTAAAATCCAATAGAGCTTTTAAGCAATTACCCCTAAAGCAGGATTGGAAAAGACATGGGCAAAAAAGCCCTTCCTGAATAAGTAACTAGCTAAGTAGCAACATCAGGGGAAAAACAAGTTAGAAAGTAGTCAGTCAGTCTGTGTAACACAATATCCAACCAGCCTCCAAAGGTGCTTTCATTTATCCAGGAAAAGCAGAATAGTTATTTTTTTACTATGAATCACAGATATGGCAACATGTACAAAGCAAGTAAAGATCCCACTTTATGAAAGTGTAATTTGCTATGGAAGCATAAATGCTCGCTTGTTCAGAAGTACCCATCCAGATGACAGCAATTACCATTACAAAATGAATGCTTCCAAATTGGTAACGAAAAGTCTAAGATTTTGAACTTTTATTTTTATTATTACTTAAATGCAGATCAACCAGCAAATTATAACTCGAAAATAATTATCGACTGACATAGTTGTATGTGGCTAATGCAAATTTTTAAATCAACTGTTCTGATAGGCTACAATCCTAAGAAAAGCAGTGCTACTGAGAAAACTGCAGTACACCTCAAAGTATCACCCCTCAACAAACACCAGTTTGACAGGAGTCCCCAGGATAACTGGAAGGCAAAAGACTCTGGAAAGACATCACGTGTTTGTAATCTATCTGCCTACAGGGCTGGGATTAGGAAGCAAGCTGTTCCTACAAGAAAATCAGGCTCTTACAATGAAAGGAGCCACGACTGTCCCTGCACAGAGAAAATCAACAGTGTACAGTTGTCTATTGGATTTTGAAGCTGGGGGTACAGTCAATAGATCCGTTAAATCAGTGTTTGGCTTTAAGTATAGATCAGAGAGAAGTCAACGCACAAAATATTTTGTGACTTGCCTCTTAAGATACAGAGAGAACACGGCATTTAGAATTTCCAGATGATGGCAGTACAGGAGAGAGGATTAAGAAAAAACACAGTAGTTTCACTTGCCTAGCAGTATTAACCTTTTGTCTTCTCTTGGGGTGCATTCTGGCTTTCCAAGAAATTATCCGATGTTTGAGTTCAGAAATAAATGTAATTGTTTCATGTTTAAAGAGCTAAGTAAGCTGTCATACAACAACCATTTGTTCATTAGCAACAGTAACACCACTCTAAAACTGCAATAAGAACCGGTTGTTCCCAAGCACTACGAACCACAGAACATCACGCACGTCGCGGTGTCTCAAGCGCTGTGGACATCAGCAAATCTCTGTTAAGCACTGGGAATAATCTAGACCTAATCACTACTGTTTCCTTTTCATACAGGAGTTGGAGTGACAGGAATATGACTGCAGTTCTTCAGGGGTGAAGAGCAAACACCGTACACACCAAGCCTAATCCAAGCTTTAGAATACACTTAAAATCTCTGTGAACTAACCTGAAACAGCATACACACAGAGCTTTCGGCAATGCAACACAGCCAGGTGAAGTCTCTCAGTACCACTGCAAAGAAGGGTAAAAAAAGCACTGTTTTCAGATAAATTCCAAGTAAAAGGTATACAGGATAAAATTCAAGTGACACGTTGAAATCCAGGCTGGATCCAAACATTTGCTAGCATAAGAAATCAGAAGTACTAATCTTCCTAAACTCACGTCGCAGGATTTGAAGTTAATTTCAAATTTAAAATAAAACCTTTCAGAACTCGTTCCTAAAACAAAGTTCTCCTAAGTAAATTCTCTTACAGCAAATTAAATATATGTTGTTCTTTTAATTTTTAAACTAACGTCTAATACTGCAGCATGAACTTTATTTTAAAAATAAGAGAAAAACTTGTAGTAACCACGCGAAAGATTTGTGCTTCAAGACCAAAGGGCACAAGCTGAAAGACCTACATCAGTTGGAAACTCTTCTTTTATTTAAGTACTCATAGAGTGATGCTGTGCAGGAATTCTAATGCCTTACCCTGTGAAATTATCCAAAATATTTTCTATATTTACAGTACAAGAACTTTCTCTAAGGAAATATTTTGATTTGAGAGAAGAATTGTGAATATAGGATTCTAAATGTATAACTTCTGCCTTATAGTTCAATTAATTTTGGCTCCTTGCAGCTGGTACAAAAGTGAATTTCAAATATGTATGCAGTTTCTGAGTAATATTTGTTTGGAGAGATGATCCTGATCTCCATTTTTCTCTCATTTTTAAAATAAAGTTCTCCTAATTAGATTCTTTTACAGCAAATAAGGCTGTATAAGGCCTTTTCTTTCAAGTCATAGTATCTTTCCTCTATCTGGCCACTTCTTTTTCACTAAACTCATCGGAATTAAAGATCTTCAGTCCTCTATCAAACCCAAAACAGCTGACAAGTATCACATCTTCGATCATAACAAGTTATTCAAGTTTTCTGAACACTTTAAAAACCTTTCAATACAAGGTTTATTCTATATTCTTCTAAAAAATCGTACAAGTATCATGAAGATTATCTTCCACATATACTTTAAATAAAAAAAAATATCTCCTATCAAGATGATTAAAGCAGCAGATCAAATGCAATTACAGTATTCATAGTTTAATAGTTGTCCATCTAGAAACTGAAAACTCAGCCCCCAAAACAAAGAAAGAAAATCACATCTAAGCCTTAGATAAACAGCAACATCGCCTGCTGTTGACTTACGAAACAAATTTTCCCACTTCCACCTGCAATATCGGTTCTCGTAACTGCACTTCAAAGAGTAAATCTTCCGGTTGTACTCCATCTCCAGGTTTCAAAGGATGGGGATTAAAGATTCGGAGATATCCCATGTAACTGCCCACAATAATTTTATCTATAAAAAAAAAAAAATAGATAACCAAAGGAGACTGGAGGATGTAATCGTGTGGCCAGCAGAAGGGAAGCTATCGTGCCCCTCTACTCGGTGCCGGTGAGGCCACATCTCAAATACCCTGTTCAGTTTTGAGCCTCTCGCTACAAGGAAGACATTGAGGTGCTAGTGCACGTCCAGAGAAGAGCAATGAAGGTAGTGGAGGGTCCTGCAAACCAGGCTGGTAAGAAGCAGCTCAGGAAAATCGAGCGGTTTCGTGTGGAGAAGTGGAGGCTGAGGGGAGACCTTATCAGCATCTCCAGCTCCCTGAAAGTAGGCTATAGTGAGGTGGCCGTTGGTCTCTTTTCGCAGTTTACAAGCGACAGGACAAGAGGAAATGGTCTCAAGTTGCACCATGGGAGTTTTAAATTGGATATTAGGAAAAATTATTTCACCAAAAGGGTTGTCAACCACTGGAACAGGCTGCCCAAGGAAGCGGCTGAGGCACTGACCCTGGGTATTTAAAAGATGTGCAGACGCGGTGCTTAGGGATATGGTTAACTGGTGGATTGGCCGTGCTAGGTTTACGGTTGAACTCTATCTTAAAGGTCTTTTTCCAATCTCAATGAGTCTACGATTTGACTAATTTCTACCAAAAAAAGGTTCTACACCAGAACAGTAACAGCTCATCTTTGTTCAACTCCTCCTGAAAAGGGACCATCTAAAATAAAAATTATTTTAAAAGATTTATAGAAATGGTGAAAGCAAATTCAAGCACCTCGACTGCGGAAAATGAGCTCCAAGATGAGCATAGTGTATCACAGAGAGAGATCCCAAATATTTATTTAAAAACCATACACACACGAATGTGTCCTCAGACACATCATTTCAGTTTTACAGTTTATTTCCACATTACTAATGAATAGGTAGACAAGTAACTCAAGTAGAGTCACTGTCACCGATTGGCCACAGCCCAGCCTGACTGGCAGCTAAAAGCAAGCAGCTGTGATGCCAAATGCCCCCAGGGAAAGAGAAATGAGAGCGGAAAAAAAAAAGACAGGTGACCCCAAACTGACCAATAGAATATTCCATCCCATGTATGTCATAGTCCGTACAAAACGGACAGATCACGAGGGTCAAGCCCTCTTCTTTGATGGCTGATGTCCAATGAGGACCTAGTCTATCTTTTTCGCCCTGATCCTGGATCCGTGCGTTCCCGAATCCAGTACCCACGTCCAGCTCCCTCTTGCTGCTGAGTCCAGCCCAGGACCTTTTCCCCATGCCTGTTCTGTAGCAACCGTGGTGACGCAGTCGTAAAGGGAGAGGGGGGATGGGGCAGAATGGGGCGACTTCATATATTTGTATATATTTTATTATTTTCTTATTAACAGTATTTTCCTTACTATTAAGTTTCTTTAAAGCTGTTTTAGTTCTCAACCCACAAGTCTCTTTTGTTCTCTCTTCTTTCCCTTTCCTCCTTCCATGAGGGGGAGCAAAGGGAATTGGGATCAAAACTGTTTGCATTTAGCCAATCAAGCTGGGCTGGGGCTAAACCATGACAGTCACTTAATTCAATGGCCCCTTATTTCCTAGGCAGGCAACATTTCTTGTTTTTCTGAATTCTAAGCTTAGTAGCTCTCACCTTCCTTTCCCCCTTGAAGTTTTTTCAAGTACTTGCGATGCTCCCATGATTAATTGAAAATGTTCTATCTTAAAGGTATCTACCATTGAGGGAATAAGACATGAGAGAAATTACTACTCAACCCCAGCAAGAATTAGAGACTTACAAATACACAAAAGCCAAATGGCACTGAATTTGTCTTCTTAAGCCTACAGGGACAAACTGAAGACAACAAATTATAGCTAGTCAACCAGTCTAGCTAACGAGCTTTCAGTATGCATTGGTCAAAGCAAACGTGCAGCTGTGTCGCTTACAAGTCAGCAACCGTGTAATTCGGAATTTACCTTGTCCACTGCCACTATTATCAACATCAGCAACACATAGACAACCTTGGTCAAATTCTTCCTTTTCTCCAAGTACTGTGGACCACCAGTCTCTCGCTTTAAACAAGGACATTCTTTACTGTAAAGCAAACAAACCGTTATTAAAGCATATACCAACACATATACACAACTGTTCATACCAACTGTTGCATTGTCAACAACTTCTACTGAGTAAATTACACCTCTTAGCTTCACATTGCTCTACTGTGAGCAGAATAAATATAAACTTCGTGTCTCTTGGGTTTCTGGTGACGTAGTTCAAAAAACCACCTTCAAAAACTTCCTGTCATTAGTTTATAAATTAGTTGTGGTAGAGACTACAAGTTATATGGAGAAAAAGGAGGGGAAAGTAGCTTTTTTAAACTGTTAAAAGCCTTCTGTGAAAAGCATTAAGAAAGTCATATAAGTTTTCAAAGTCACAGAACTAAGGTTTTCTCTCTTAGCAAGGAGAACCAGATTCTGATGCAAGCCTTCTGCAAGAAAACTTCCTTTTAGAAAATCAAACGAAGACATAAACAGACAACAGCAAGTAATCGCTTTGAAGATGCCCTAGTGACACGGCTAAAGAACTCGGTCAGATAGGGCACAAATCAGCTTTTCTGCTCCCTACCTGCTGTTATTTTAAGAAGAGGCAAGGGAGGGAAGAGAGAGAGAAGTCTAATCCTTTTGTAGGCAGCTTGACAATAACGTTACCCTAGTTCGGACCTCACAGCTCCGTGCCCAAACACATGCGACCCCACAGCCTACAGAGGAGGTGAGAGACAACCAGGCAGTGCCAGTTCTTCCCAAGAAGAAGGAAAAATAACAGGCACAGCCCTTGTCTTCCTTTGGAGTAAATGCAGCCTGCAAGCCTGCACCTTTCCTCTTAAAGGAAACCCATCCAGCAAATAAAACCAGTTATTTTGTCACCTTAGATGGTCACCATCGCTATGCCAACCAGGCACCCCGGTGCAGCCTAGTACAGGCTGAGGGGACTGGGTTTGTTTAGCCTGGACAAAAGGAGGCAGAAGGGAGACCTCATCGCCTTCTACAATTGCTTGAAAGGAGGTTGCAGCCAGGTGGGTGCTGGTTTCTTCTCCCAAGCGACAGGACATGAGAAGATGGCCTTACAGTGCACCAGGGGAGCTTCAGGGTTGGCTGGCACTGGCACGGCTGCCCAGGGAGTGGAGTCCCCATCCCTGGAAGGGTTTAAAAAGGCGGGGAGAGGGGGGAATGAGGTGCTCAGGGTTGTGTTTGGATTCGATAAAAGTCTTTTCCGAACCAAGCGACTCAACGACAACACCGCCCTCCCCACGTCCCCTCCCTCACCGAGCCCCTGGTGGCTGCAGCACCCGCAGCCCCACACGCACACACAGACACACAGCCCCGCTCACCTGGGCTGGAGCCGGCACCTCCGGGCGCAGCGTGGTCTGAGCGGCTCCGAGGCAGCAGCCTCCCTCCCTTTTCCCCCGCGGCAGCCCCGCACAGCAGCCTCCCTTTTCCCCCGCGGGTGCTCCGCGCGGCTCCGGGGCTGCAGCTTCGCTTCCCTACGGGAGATCTGCGATCCGCGGCTGCAGCCTCCCTTTCCCGCAGCCTCCCTTTTCCAGCTGGAGCTCCCCAGCCGCGTTGGCAGCTTCCCGCATTCCCCGCTGGAGCTCGGCGCAGCCGCCTCCCTTTCCCTGTTGGAGTTCCGCGCTCCGGGGCGACCCGAGAGGAAGCAAAAGGCGAGGCAGACACTCTACAACGCTCTTCCCGCCGCCTCCCACGCCCCTTCCCGCCGCCTCCCACGCCCCTTCCCGCCGCCCGTTAAGCTCCTGCCGCGCCTGGCGCTGGGAAATGTAGTTTGGGCAGCGGCACCGTGGGCCCATGGGCTCATCCACTTCTGCCTCCGGGGGCGGGGGGAGGATCGCTGCTTCGCGTTTCCTGAGGGAAACCGAGCCTCCCGGTTGGTGATCTACGTTTTCAAAGCCCTTACAGAAACCCACACGGGCGCCCCCTGCGCCTTTCCCGCCCCCCACCAGCCGTTCCTCGTTCCCCCCCCGTCCCGTTCCTCCCCCTCCCTTTTCCGTGGGGTGTGGTACCGCCCACAGGCCCGCGCGCACGTGACGCCGCGCGGGGAGTCCGCGCCGGGCCGGGCCGAGGCGCGCGTGCTGCGGGGAGCGGCGCCGTCGTCGTCCTTGACGGGTCTGGGGGGCACCTGCCCGTCCTTCAGTGACAAGGGGTAGGGGAGATCACCTCGTTTCTCGCCTTCCCCGCTTCCCTGTTTTCTTCCTTCCCCGCTTCCTAGTTTTCCGGCTTCTACCCTTCCCTTTTTCCCC
>VWPV01013163.1:0-18579 GCA_013389885.1 Geococcyx californianus
GGCCCATTCCTGGCTCACAGTTGGCTCGGTTTCCCCAAAAGTTGTGTGGGAGGCGACGCGGTGCTGACCTTGCTCCAGGTGGGCACCGCTGTGGAGGAGCCCCTCGCGCCGGCAGGGCTGGCTGGGAGCGAGTGCTGAGCTGTGCTGTGCTTCTGCATTTTGGGGGGCTCCAGCCCTGCGCTGGGAGGACAGGAGGTAGCAGTCCGCTAGATGGTGCTGCTGGCTCACCCAGGGCTGTGGCTCTGCTGGAAACCCTGGGAGATGTGCAGCAGCCGGATTTCTTGGAAAGCCACCTTAAGCCCTGTGCATCATCCCCTGCGCCTCGGTCACATCCTGCCCTGCAGCATCCTCGCAGCACAGGAAGCCGGGGTTATGCCTGTGCCACAGGTGTGTGAGCGAGCCTGGCTGCTCCTCGTGAGCTCATCCTTCCCTGCATCCCCCAGCACTGCCGAAGAGTCTGGAACAGGAGGGCTTGGATCAGAGCACCCTTGTCTGGGGAGCTCTGGAGCTGCTGGGTGAAACCAGGAACTCTTGTGGCCAGTCCAGTCTCACCCACATGGTGTAATCAGCTCATCCGTGCAGTGCTGTCACCAGGATCCAGGTGGTGCTGTCACCAGGATCTGTGTGGCTGCTCCTGTCCCATGGGATGAAGCTGGGGAAGTGCCAGCTGAGGCTCTGACTCCAAGGTCCTGTGCCTGCCCTTCTCCACGGCCAGGCACTTGGCAGCTTGGATTTGGCTGATGGTAGCAGAGATTCCCAAAAGCTTGGGAAGGGTTTGCTGGGCTTTTCCTCATGGGGTGGCCTGAATGCCAGACCTGGAGGGTCTTTGAGGAGACACAGGTCCATCCCTGCGGTGAAGGACCCTGTTTGGTCCCCACTGCCGTTGTGGTGAAAAATCACACCCAGGCAGATGCCCCTGTGGGCACAGGGATGGCCATGCCAAGGCGCTGGCACACTTGGAAGTGCCACCCTGCCGCTGGCAGAGGCTGCCACTGGCGCGCGCGCCAGGAGCCAGCACGGGGCTGTTAGTCATGCTCCGCTCCACAGCTTGCGGAGGGGGCGGCTGGATGCTTCTGGCATTTGGAAAGAGCCCATCATTTTGTTGACTGGCTGGTGCGCAGGCTGGGATGCTGGTGGAAAAACTAGGATGCTGGCAAAGAGACTGGGATGCTGGTGGGGACTCTGGGATGCTGGTGGAAAAACTGGGATGCTGATGGAAGGGCTGGGATGCTGACAGAGAGACTGGGATGCTGATGGAGAGGCTGGGATGCTGACAAAGAGACTGGGATGTTGGTGGAGGGGCTGGGATGCTGATGGTGAAGCTGCAGCAGCCAAATGGCTCATCCTTAGCCCCCCCAGCAAGGCAGCAGAGCAGTCTGCGAAGGGTTTGGGGCTCAGCAGCGTCTCCAGCTCTCTTGCCGGGCGCTGCCGTGGGGCAACCATCCCTCCCAGCACTGTGGGAATACATCCCCGGTGCTGTGGAGAGGATGCAGGCTGCATCCCGGGGCAGAGCATGCAGAATGGGCACGGGGATCCCCCCAGTCTGGGAGCACTGGGGGAGCTGCCTGGTGCCACTCTGGTGCCGTTTGGCTGCCCCGACTCTGCAGCAAGAGCCCCGGACGTGGAGAGCACTGTGATGCCATCCTGCTTCCCGGGGAGGAGATGCTGAATTTCTCCTGCTTGGGATAAATCCTGCTCTCTGTGCAGACCTGTGCATTCAGGGAGCTGCCAGCTGACCCCGCTGCACCAGCACTTTTGCAGTGTCAGGTTTTAGTCTTTTTTCCCTTTCTGGGGATTTTAAGTGGCAGGGAAAATCAGGACAAATGCCCACACGTCTCAGTGTGCCAGAGCTGAACCCAGAGCTGGGCATGTGCCCTGCCTCCCTCAGGGACCCCGTGAGCCCCCATCCCTCCTCCCAGCGCCGTGCAGAGGGCTCTGAGCACCCGCAGGCAGGATTGCTCCGGCGCTGAAGCCGCCTCCGTGCTCGGCACAACGCCGGGGTGCTTGGTTGCAGCGGCAGAGCTGACGTAGGAGCTGCCAGGGGGAGGAGGAGGAGGAGGAGGAAGATCCCAACCTGGCTTTGCACCGCTGAGCAGCCGCGGCAAATCGGCTCTGCCTAATTTTGGATCCCGCTGCCGGTGCAAAGGCAGAAGAAGCCGGCGCTTGGAGCTGGAGGGGTTGGTTTGAGGAGAAATTATGGCTTGGCCTCGATTGTGGGTTTGGTGCCTGTGAGTGGCAAGAAGAAAAAGCAATGGAATGAAAATGTGAAGAGGCTGGAGGCTTTCTCCCAAATTCCCTACGTCAGCTTGTCTTAGAGTGCCCGGGAATTTGGGACAGCGCTGCTTCGAGCTGAACGCATCACGCTGAAAGCTCTGCTCTGCCAAAAGCTGTTTGTAACAGTGCTGTGTCTGGGGGGGTTGTAGGGCCAAGTGAGGTTGAGGCATCCCAGCTCCTCGCTGCGGGGCTGGATTGGGGTTGGGGGGAGAGCGGCAGCCCCTCGGCTGCATCCAAGCTCCATGGCCGTGCTGTGCGCTGGCACTGTGCTGGCTGGAGAAGGCAGCTGTGGAGGAGCTGTGCTTCTGGCTTTTTTTCATGTGAGTTGCTTGGAGCCTTTGCAGTGGCCAAATCCTCTTGGATCTCGGTGGGATGTGCCAGAGCCAGCCTGGGAGCTGCTTTCCTTGCTGTGCTGAGCACCAGACCTTGTCAAACTCCCTCTAGAAGCACTTTCCTGGTTCCCCGCTTGGTGTTGGGGATGCTGAGCTCCAACTCTCCGGGCAGCTGGTTCCCCAGGTGCCACAATCCCTGTCCCACCAGGACAGGATGCAGGAGATTGCTCCCGGCTTCGAGGATGTTCCTGGTGCAGCAGCCTGGCCCCAAGTCCTCTCCTGGCAGAGCTGCCCTCGTTACTGCCCTCATTACCGCCAGGCACGGCAGGCAGTAGCAGGAGCTGCGGGGCATGGGGGCAGCCAGGGTAATCAGCCCTATGGTCCCTAGGTGTGGGGTCCTCAGCCCCATGAGCACCCAGGGAGATGCTGGGGTGCAGGGGGCGTGGAGCCCTGGGCTGAGAAATGGGAAAACTAGGTGGGATGAGAGAAAAACTCACATGAAAAGTAAGGACAAGACACCGCTCTGAGCATCTTGTCCTGGGGGGAGCAGCAATAGAGGCAAACCTGGTCCACAACCCGTCCCTCCATGCACCCTGGCGTGGGGTGGAGGCTGTGTCCCAGGGAGGGGTTGGGGAAGGGGCAGCGGAGCGAGCAGGCTCTGCGCGAAGCAGCTGCAGAGATTTAAAAGCCAATCCTCTCAATCCGTTTATCCAAGTGCCATTCACAGGCAGGTGAAGGCGCAATAAATATTGGATAAAGGAAGCCGGCCACGGCAGCCCAGAAATTGTTAGCAAGGAAAATGGCACAGCCTCTGCGGCTCTGTTGGGGCTGCTGCCACTGGCACTGCGGTCACCTTGATCACAGGACCCGTCCTGGTCCCTGGGAAGGGGCTGCAAAGCACCTGCGGCTCCTTCCATGCACGGGGCGAGGCTGCTGAGTGGAGGCTGCCACTCCTGCCTGGAGGAAGGGAGTTGGGGGTCCCAGGAGGGGAACAAAGGTCCGAGGAAGGGAATGGGTGCCTGAGGAGGGGGGTGGGTGTCCAAGGAAGGTAATGGGGGTCCCAGGAGGTCAGTTAGGGGTCCAAGGAGGAGAGCGTGTGCCCCAGGAGGGGAGTTGGAGTCTGAGGAGGGGAATGAGGGTCATAGCAGGGAATGGGGGTCTAAGGAGGGAAATGAGGGGTCCAAGGAAGGGAGCTGGGCATCTGAGGAGAGGAGAGGGGTTCCGAGGAAGGGAATGGGGGTCCCAGATAGGGAGTTGAGGTTACCAGGAAGGGAATGGAGGTTCAAGGAGGTGAGCGTGTGCCCAAGGAAGAGTTAAGGGGTCCGAGGAGGTGAGCGGGTGCCCGAGGAGGAGATAACTCTAGGCTCCTGCTGCTGCCCCCGTGGGACCAGCCGTCCCTGGGTACAACGTTCCGCAGCATCCCGTGCCCCATCGCAGCTGTGTCAGCCTGGCAAAGGGCCCTGAAAGCGAATTCCTGCCAGGAAGGGGATGCTCGGGGATGCAGGGGCTTGGCAATTCCCCAGTTGCTCACTCCTGCACGCAACCCGGGCTGTGCCGGAAGGCCGGGGTGCTGGGAGCTCGTGGTTGTCAGCAGAGCCTGCCCTGCTGCCTGAGAACAAATGAGATGTGACCACTGCTCCTGCAGCTCTGATGTGGAAAAGCAGAGAGCGCGCAGTGGATGTGTAACCTAGCGCGGATTCGCCCCTGGCCCTGACCTGCAGCCCCCCTGGCTGCAGCATCTCTGCTTCACCTCTTGCTTTGCTGAAGCTGCCTGAGAGAGGGCAGGGGAGAATGCTCAGAGAGGGTGGTGGGGATGCATAATGCACAGAGAGGGCAGGGATGGATGCTCAGAGGGCAGGGATGGATCTCGTCCTGACCCCTCCAGCCATGAGGATGCCCTCAAGCATGAGATGCAATTAATCCATTGACCATGTAAACCTCTCTGGGCTCAGTTCTGCCTGTGAAAAACAAAGGATCTCGGTCCCGAGAGAGGCTGAGACTGTGGGCAGGGGTGGCCCCTGGGGGTTCTTGTGCCCTGGCAATGCTCAGTGTCTGCTTTCATTTTAATTCCTATAATCCTATTATTCCTAAGCACATTTTGAGGGCCCTGATGTGTTTGCTGGGGCAAAAAGCACTGGAAGCAGTGGAAGTCCATGCGCTCCTCCCTCTGCTTCCCTGCGGGAATGTGTGGGGCTGTGCTCCCCAGGCTGAGCGATGCTGGGAGCCCTTGCCCTTGGGAAACTGGGTTTGTGCTGGGAACGGGCAGGGAAAGGTCCAGTTCCTGCCAGCAGGAACACCCGGCTGCCTTTTCCAGCTCTGTCGGCTGCGGCTCGGTCCCGGCTGGAGTGCAGCAATTAATGAAAACTGAGAAGATTAAAGCAGCACGGCCTGCACTGCACGCCCTCTGCCTGCCTGCACTGCCCTGCCTGCCTTTGCCACCAGTTTTTCTAATTAATTTGCTCCCTGCGTGGGTGGAGAACCAACAGCCTGGACAGGGTGGGGTGGGAGAGCCTGCATGGCGGGGTCTACTCCCTCCTCTGCACGCACTCATCTCATGTCCAGCATTGATGCCTGTTGTCCAGCCCCTCCCCTGTTTGGTTCTTGGGGGCTGAGCCCTGGTGCTGGGTGCGGTCCCCTCCCCAGTTTGGTTCCTGGGAGCTGAGCCCTGGTGCTGGGTCCAGCCTCTCCCTAGTTTGGTCCTTGGGAGCTTGAGTGCTGCATCCAGTGCCCTCTCCAGTTTGGATTCATGTGGGCTGATCCCCATTGCTGGGCTGCTGGTGATATCCTGGTGTCCCATGGTGTCACAGGACAGGGACCTTGCTGCAGGCTCTGATCCTCACGGAGCTCCCTGCACTCAGAGAGCAGGACCGTGAGCCACGTTCCCTGCACCCAGCATGGGTTTGGAGCCTCTCACTCTGTGCTGGAGCCTGGGGGCCATTGTGGTCATGCCGAGCTCTAATCCTCATGGACCTCCCTGGGCTCGGAGAGCAGGAACACTAGCCACATTCCGTGCACTGAGAGTGGGTTTGGAGCCCCTTGCTCTGTGCCAGAGACTGGATGGCATCGTGGGGGTGCTGGGCTCCGGGGCTCGTGCTGCCTGTGTTCACCTCCTTCTCTCTCCCCTCCCCAGGTGATGCAGGTGTTGAACGCGGACGCCATTGTGGTGAAGTTGAACTCTGGGGACCACAAAACCATTCACCTCTCCAGCATCCGACCCCCCCGGCTGGAAGGGGACAGTGCACAGGTGACTGCAGGGACGCATGGTGGGGAGGGGACAGCAATCGCCGGTGTCCATGGCTGTTCCTGGATGGATCCCCCTCCCTGCAAGGCTCCTCTCTGACCTGACCCCCCGTCTTCTATGGGGAACCCCAGCTGTCAGGGTGCAGGAGGCCTTGGGGAAGGTCTGAGTGTGTGCTCTGATGGCTGCAGGGAGGCTGACGCCCTGCTCGTCCCCTGCCTCAGTTTCCCCTTTGGTGGCTCTCTGCTCTGGGGAGGTGGGAGAACCCTGTTTCGATCCTGTGGAGGGCGTGTAGTGGGGTGGGTGACCTGTCTGTCCCTGTGGACTCATGTTCCCTGCTGGATGGACACCCGGGAGCAGGGTCTGCCTGCTCGGCATCCTCAACTCCATGTCTAGTTGAAGGCATTGGGTTGGGCTCTTCCTTTGCTGGTGCAGCAGCCGTTCTGCCCTCCCCTTTCCTGGTGTTTGCCCATCCCTGCGGGGAGAGGCAGGAGGCTGCGGGGCTGCTGGAGGTGATGCAGAACCTGCACAACCCTCTGGTTTTCCTTGTCCTCCTTGTTCAGTGAGGTGCTCAGCCTCGAGCATTCATCCCCTCCAGCGTGGGGCTGGCTGGGGCCGGGCAGCACTTCCTTCCTTCCTCGCCTTCTCCAGGAGGAGCGGGAGGGTATGTCCTCAAAGAGCTGCTCAGATCTGACTCGCAGAGACCTGCAGTGCCAAGATCTGATGGAGAAATCCCAGCGGCTGCAGCCTTGAGCGGACGCCGCATTGTTCGCGCACACTTTGGTCTCCACTCGGCTCTATTTGAGCATCTTCCAAGCCATCACGCGCTGGACCTCAAACCCTGAGCTCGGCAGAGACATCAAAGTGCCCCAAATAGCTCTGTCGCGCGCCCGCTGCGTCCCCTTCACCTTCTCTCAAAGCGCGGCTGCTGGGCTGGGAGCCGGGATGCCGCAATTGATCCTGGTGTCCCTTTCTCCATGCCGAGCCGGGGGCAGTGGGTACCTGTGGGCAGGGCTGCGACCTGCGGCGCGGGCACAGGAGCCAGGCACCGCAGGGTTTGTCGATCTAAAACCATCCAAAGACTCCATGGGGCAGGGATTTATCCGCTTGCTGCTTTTCCTTTCTTTGTTTTCCCCCCCCAATGTTTGATGCACTCAAGCTGCCGAGACCCCGCTGAGTGCCTGCATTGTTCTGAGCAGAAGCCTCCTCATCCTCTTTAGATGGCAAGGAGTGGGAGAAGGGCTTTGCAGCCAGGAGCAGAACCAGCCTTCACCAGGATTATGGCAAAAGCCGCCTCTTCCAGGGCTGTTTTATCCCTGAACGGCACCAATGCACTGGGCCGGCCTCACTGCACTGGTGAGTGCCGGCAGTGTGAACTGTTGGTGCACGCAGGGACAGAGGCCGGGGTCTGTGGGAGTGGGAATTTGGGAAATCCTCCCTCCTAGAATGCCGCCTTGTTTTGAAGACACTGAATTAGGGGTAACTTCCCCCATCAGCCTCTTCTTCTGCTGTTCCTCTGCCGTCAGCACCGTGCGGATGTAAGCCGCCCGCTCGCACTGCAGGGATGACACAGGGCGGCTGCGAAGTGGCCACTGGTGCTGGCAGGGGCACCAGTGCCAGCATCGCTCAGCATTACTGGGAGGAACTGGCTTTTTTGCAGAGCAGTCACAGTCTCCAGGGAGATAGCAGAAAGGCAGCTGCCCCCCTGCTGCGCTGCTGGCTCCCTTGGCCAAATTCTTTGCTTCCTTCGCTGCTGTGGCCCCAGCGTGCGGGCAGTTGCTTTTGCCCAGCCTGCTGGGAGCTCGCTGCTGGCCCCAGCACCACATGCAGGGCTTCTGGTGATGCTCTAAGCTCTTTCCTGACATTTGGGAGCATCCACTGCATCCTGGGTTTGCAGGAGCCGGGTCCTGCTTCCAGACCCTCAGGTGCTGGGGAACTGGTCATCCTCAGGAGCGCAGACGGGTCAGCACGGCCCCAGGTTGGGGCAGTGCCACTGCTGGACATGAGCTGCGTCCATCTCCCTCCTTCCTTCCATCTCCTTTGGGAGCTGGAACAGCCACTCCGGAGCCCGTTCTGCCCCACTCCTGGCTGTGATGACGAGGAGATCCAGAAAATCCCTGTTTGGGGGTCTGAGCAGCCCCAAACCGGACTGCCTGGGAGTTCTCTGGTCTCCCCTGCACTGCCTGTGCAGGGGCGTGTGTGGCTGCCCTGGCTCGCGGTTGCCCCACTTGAGCCTCATTTCTTTCTTTCTTTCTGGGTTTTGTCCTGCTTGAGGTCCTTTGGTGTTTTCCTCTCCGCTTCTGCAGTTGCTTAATTACTTGTAAATGCAATTAATGAAATGTTTACTCCCCTCCCCTTCCAGATCATTAGTTTGAAAACAGAATAGCCATCAAAAAACCCAAAACCAAGGGAAAGAGGCCCATCTGGCTCAGCTCCCCGACCCTGGACTTGGGGCTTTGCTCCTTCGGCCCCCAAGCTCTTGGGGACCCTTGGGTGCTGCTGCTCCAGTCTAATCCCTGCTCCCATTTAATCCCTGCTCCTGTTTAGTCCCTGCTCCTGTGGTTTGGAGCTTTCTGTGCTGGGGGGAGAACGTTCTAGGAGATCCGATCCTTGCTGCCCATGCAGAGGTGAAGTCTGAGCTTGAGGCTTGCACATGTTGATGTATTTTGGGGTGATTTGGGGCTGTTTGGGGGTGTACTCTGCCTGCAGTCAGGGCTAGACATGTGCCCACTGTAGGAGGTAGTGCGGCTCAGCCAGGAAGATCCATCTCCATCCCACCGAGTGCAAATTGGTCCCATGGCACCTGATCGAGGAGATGGGAAATGACACAGGGAAAATTCAGCGTAATAAAATCCTACATCCTTTCATCTCCTGCCTGCATCGCCTGGCGTGGGGAGAATCCTGAGAGCGGGTGCTGACAGCATTTAACGTCTCTATCGCTTCTCTCTGTCGAGGAACACAACGTGTTCGGATGAAGAGGCATCTCCCACTGCCGCCCAGGTGCTGCAGCTGTAGGTGTGGAGCCTGGGGATGGCTGGAGCCCCTTGCCGAAATCAGAGCTCCTCACTGGGATCGGAGCCCCTCGCTGGGATGAACCGGAGCCCCTCGCAGGGATGGGACAGAGCCCCTCGCTGGGATCAGTCAGAGCCCCTCACTGGGAGCACCTGGAGCCCGTTGTTGGGATCAGCCGGAGCCCGTCACTGGGATCAGACAGAGCCCCTCACTGGGATTGGAGCCCCTTGCTAGGATCAGCCGGAGCCCCTCGCTGGGATTGGACAGAGCCCCTTGCTGGGATCAGTCAGAGCCCCTCACTGGGATCACCTGGAGCCCGTTGTTGGGATCAGCCGGAGCCCGTCGCTGGGATCGGTCAGAGCCCCTTGCTGGGATTGGACAGAGCCCCTCACTGGGATCAGTCAGAGCCCCTCGATAGGATCAGTCAGAGCCCATCACTGGGATCAGACAGAGCCCCTCACTGGGATTGGAGCCCCTTGCTTGGATCAGCTGGAGCCCCTCACTGGGATTGGACAGAGCCCCCTGCTGGGATCGGACAGAGCCCCTCACTGGGATCAGTTGGAGCCCCTCGCTGGGATCGGTCAGAGCCCCTCGCTGGGATCAGTCGGAGCCCCTCGCTGGGATCAGTCGGAGCCCCTCACTGCGATCCCTCACTGGGCAGCACCTCTGCAGAGAAGGACCTAGGATCCTGGTGGTTACTTAGACAACTGTGAGCCAGGAATGGGCCCTCGTGGCCAAGGGGTGATGGAGAGGAGCACAGGGAGCAGGCAAGGGGCCTCCTCCGCCCCCTCTGCTCTGCCCAGGGAGGCCCCATCCTGCGTCCTGTGTCCAGTCCTTGGCTCCCCAGCTCCGGAAAGACCAGGAACGACTGGAGAGAGCCCAGCAGAGGGCATGGAGATGAGGAGAGCCTGGAGCATCTCTCTCAGGAGGAGAAGCTGGGAACCATGGGTCTCCCCACAGAGAGGGGATCCCATCCCTGCTGATCCATATCGGATGGGCAGGGGTAGGAGGAGGGGCTGGACTCTGCTCAGCGGTGCCCAGCGACAGGATAAGGGCCAGCGGGCACAAACTGGAGCCAAAGAAATTCCACCTGGACATGGGGAAAAACTTCCTCCCTGTGCAGGTGCCAAAGCCCTGGAACCAGGTGCTCAGGGAGGTGTGGAGTTTCCTTCTCTGGAGAAACCCAACCCTGCCTGGATGATCCTGTGCAACAGTTGGAGGGGACCCTGTTGCTCTGGATGGGCTCCAGAGGGACCTTCCTATCTCATCACTCTGGATTCTATGATCTCAGAAGGGTCCTTCCCACCCCACCACTCTGGGTTCTGGGATTCTGTGACCTCCAGAGAGTCCTTCCCACCCCACCACTCTGGGTTCAGGCTTAGGAACCAGAGCCTTCCTGGGTCTTGATGTCCCTACCGTTCCTGGCGTTCCAGAGGTTTCTTTGTCACCGTTTTCATCAGAAATTCCCTCCCTCGGAGAGCAAAATTGCAGCATCTCGTTAGCGGCTCTGGTCTAATTGCCCGACTGATGCACTGGCAGCACAAATCTGCTGCAATCCCCCCTTTATCTAAATTGATATCTTAATTGGGAATTCTCTCAGAGTAGGGGAGTCACCCACACAGACCCTGATTCCAGGAGAGAAAAACAGGGAACAAACCTCCCTGCTGGGGCCAGGAGAGCCCTCAGCCCACTTCCAGACTTCACCAAACCCAACCCAATAGACTCTCCCATCTGGAGCTGGGCGGGATGCAGTGACTGCTGAGGGGTTTGGGAGATTGGCAGTGCCAGAGCCCCCTCCTCAGCTCTGGAAACAGGAGGGACGGGATGGAAAGGTGGAGCAGAGATGTCCTGGTTCCTCTCCCAATTCCTTTCCCAGTTCCTCTCCCTGCTGCCGGACAGGACGGTCCCTGATTTGCCCTTGGCGGAGATGAGGCCACCGGTGCTGGTGTGGGATTTATTTCTCCAAGGATGGTCTGGATGGTGCTGGTGCTCCTTCCAGCCCTGTTTTCCCAGGACACAAAGCCAAAGTTTTCCTGACCTGGAAATGATGGATGCTGGCTCATTCCCAGCCATCCACCAGAAGGACTCTTGGGCACCTTTGGGTGCCTCCAACACCCTCTGACCAGGTCTCCAGAGGAGCAGGACCTGCTGTACCTGCTCTGGCTGCAGTCACAACTCAAGGTAGCTTTGCTGTCACCGCTCTGGGAGGAGCAGAAAGCAGCAAGGAGCTGGGAACACAGGGAAGCTGGAGATGGCTTCAGAAAAAGAAAAAGCAGATGGATTTGGGCTTGGATCCTCTTTTTTCCCCATCTCAAGTGGGCTCGTGCGCGGGTTCCTTGGCTTCCGGATATGTTTGCAAAGGCAGGAGCTGCTGGCTCTCGTTGGGCTGCGAGCAGATGAGGGATTCGCCAGCCCCCGCACCCGCCAGCCTCCAGAGAGCAGGAGCTGGTGCCCGGGAGAGGTCCTTGTGCCCAACCAAAGGGGCCCTTGCAGCCAGGGATCAGCCCTGCACTGGGGCCGGACAGGGTGAGTGGGCCCACAGCCGTCAGGCTTGGCCTTGGATGCCCTCAGTGACTCAGCTGATGCCCTTGGTATCGATACAGGCTGAGGGATGAAGAGACTGGGAGCAGCTGAGGAGAAGGACTTGGGGTGCTGGGGAAGAAGCTCAACAGGAGCCGAAAACGAGCGCTCCCATTCCAGGAACCCCCCATGTGCTAGGCTGCACCCAAAGCAGTGGGAGCAGCAGGGGAGGGAGGGGATTCTGCCCCTCTGCTCCCTTCTGGGGAGACCCCACCTGGAGCCCTGGGTCCAAGTCTGGAGTCCTGAGCACAGGAAGGACCTGGAGCTGTTGGAGTGAGTCCAGAGGAGGCCATGGAGATGATGCGAGGGCTGGAGCAGCTCCTGTATGAGGACAGGCTGGGAGATTTGGGGTTGTTCAACCTGGCTGCGGCGAGACCTTAGAGCAGCCTCCTGTACAGAAAGGGGCTCCAGGAAAGCTGGGGAGAGGCTTTTTCCAGGGCCCTGGAGTGACAGGATGAGGGAGAATGGCTTTAAACTGGAAGGAGGAGATTTAGATTGGACATTAGGAAGAAATTCTACACGCTGAGGGAGAGAGACCCTGGCCCAGGTTGCCCATAGCAGTGGTGGCTGCCCCATCCCTGGAGGTGTTGAAGGCCAGGTTGGATGGGGCTTGGAGCCCCCTGATCCAGTGGGAGGTGTCCCTGCCCATGGCAGGGGTGGGACTGGGTGGGCTTGGAGGTCCCTTCCAACCCAACTCATCCCATGGTTCTGTGATCTCAGCATCTTTGTTCGATGGGGATGTAGGATCCTTCAGCACAGGGTGATTCCACTTCCCCTCTGCTCTCACGGCCGGGAGATACTGACGAAATGCTGGTGTCTGTCTGTCTGTCCAGCCGGGCACAGCGCATCCTGCTGCAGGAAGCAGTGGTGCTGAGAGGTTGATGCTCTTCGCATGGTGTTGGAACTCTGAACGCACTCCCAGAGGTGCCGATGTTTAAGTCCTGACCTGGTTCTTTCTCTGCCTTGAATCCCACAGCCACTCTATGTTCCGACAGTCCCAAGCTCTTCTTCACATCTCAATGCCAGGTGATGCCCAGCAAAGCCTGGGTGAAGGCAGAGCAGCGGGTGAGGGTGGTGACCATGCTGCTCTCACTCCTCATTTGCTCCAGCACATTTTAGAAGGAGCTGTATTTTCCCCATCCATGCTTTCTGCTCCTTTCCCAACCCCTCCTGATTGCCAGGATATTGATGGGATGCTGGAAATGCTTTATTGAAACAACCTGCCCGGCCTCATCTGGCACCGCTGGAGCTGGAGCTGCCAATTTGGGAAGGGCAGGGGGTGGACCTGGGGTTGAAGGGAGGCTGACTCCCACAAGCTGCTGGTTTTGGTGCTATTTGAGATGGATTTGTATCCCTGCTGGAGAGATGGGAAACGGGCTGCTCAGGAAAGAGCCTGACACTTGAGTTTAGCAATTACAGCTTGCCTGGAAATGAGCTTTTTTCCTCTGATGTTGTGGCATTTTGGAGTACCTGAAGGTGCTTTTGCCCTGGAAATGAGCTTTTTCACTCTGTTGTTGCATTTTGAGGTACCTGAAGATGCTTTTTTCCTGAAAATGTGCTTTTTTCCTCCGGTGTTGGAGCACTTTGAGGTACCTGAAGATATTTTTTTCCTGGAAATGGGCTTTGTTCCTCCAGTGTTGTGGCACTTTGGGGTACCTGACGTTGCACAGATCCTGTTTGCAGAGACACAGGGGCCTCATCCTGCTCGGCCTCTCTCGGTGGGAGTGGCCTGCGGTCAGAGCAGCGCTTGGCGAGGCACGAGCTGTTCGACAGATGGTTTGCAGGTGCCCGCCTGGTGCTTTTCTGCAGCGAAGTGGAATCTGGAGAGAGGGCGGCTGCGCTGGGCTTGGCAGAAGCTGGAACGTTGGCTGTGAGTGCGGATCGGCTCCTCCTGTCCCTGCAGAGGCTCTTCTGGCATCCTGGGCTCAGCATCCTCAGGGAGCGCGGGCGATGCCGCAGCCCCTGCCAGCAGAGGCGGTGGTGCCGCACGGCGCCACTGGCTGTGTCCCTGCTGTGCTGCCGGGGTGTTTGGAAACTTGGTGGAGGTGCCTTGACCAGCAAGAAAAGCACTCGTTTTGCTCTGCAAATCTCCCATGGTTGTGATCAAAGCATCATGGAGAGTCCTGAGATGGAAGGGACACACAGGGACCATCGAGTCCAACTCCTGTCCCTGCACTGAACACCCCAACGCTCACCCCGTGGGGCTGAGGGCGGTGGCCAAACACTGCTGGAATCTTGTCAGGCTGTGCCTGCTTCCCTGGGGAGCTGGTCCAGTGCTCCACCACCCTCTGGGGGAAGAAACTTCTCCTCATGTCCAACCTAACCCTCCCCTGGCATCTTCCTGCCCTTTCCTCAGGTCAGAGAGAAGAGCTCAGCACCTGCTCTTCCTCCTCCCATGTAAGGAAGCTGCAGAGAACGATGAGGTCCCTCCTCAGTCTCCTCCAGCTGAACAGACCCAGGGACTTCAGCTGCTCCTCACATGCTGCCCCTCTAAACCCTTCACTCCGTGCCCTCCTCTGGATGCTTTCCAGGAGTTTTGTATCCCGTTTATCCGGTGGTGCCCAAACTGCCCCCAGTGCTCGAGGTGGGGCCCCTCAGAGCGGGACAATCGCCCCTCTTGCCCGGCTGGTGATGCCAATGCTGCAGCTCCCCCAGCTTGTTGCCTGCCGTCATAGAATCATGGAATCATAGAATCATGGAATCCTAAGGTTGGAAGAGACCTCTGAGATCATCAAGTCCAGCTGTGCCTGTCTCCCTGCTAAACTCTATCCCTAAGGAACTCATCCACCTGTCTTCTAAACACCTCCAGGGGAGGTGATTCCACTCTCTGGTTTGGTATCAGCAGCAGCTCTGCCACCAAGCTCCTGCTTTCTGGAGCCGGGGTGGTTTTCCTGCAGCCAGCAGCTTTAGGCAGCAGCAAGGAGTCAGGCTGATGTTATTGGACGTCCCATTTCTGTGTGGCACCTTGCTTTTCCAGCCTCCGTTACCAAACTCATCTCCATTGTCCCACCCAGCAAGGCATCCAGGCTGCCCCGGGCTTGGCAGGTGTTTCTACCCCTTCCAAGGAAGATCCCTCATGTTCTTGGATTCCTGTCTCCTGGCTTCTCCCACTGCTTTGGGCTGTTCTTGCTGCCTTCATCCTTCCAGCACCACGGAGCTCAAGGCATCCCAGCTTTGAAGGAACCTGGGGGTTCCTACAGGAGCTCCACTTTGTCCCTGTCCCCCATCGATGCCGTGCAGATGGTCTCTGACTGCAGCAGCTCCTGCCTGGCCAGGATCCCATGCTGGCGTGGGTGGCCCCAGCATGGTGAGCGATGCCACACGGCGGCAGACGGATGGCCTGCGGGGCCAGCAGGGTCCGCGTGGAGCGAGAATCTTGTTTCCCTATTTGTCAAGCAGGGTTTGTACTACAGAAAGTGCTCAGCACTCAACGAGCATGAAAGATTAAAGAGCAACGAACCCACGAACTCATCAGTGCCTCATCTCCTCTAAATTACAGTTACAAGGATCGGCGCAGCTCAGCCGTGGGTTGTGTAACGGAGCTGATTGCCAGCGTGGCCGAGGTGCGCGGCGAGGCCGGAGCAGCACTGCCGTGGACGCCAAGCACTCGCAAACAGGGCTTTAATGTATTCTAAATATTGGCAGAAGAGTGGAGCATCCGAGGAGAGGCGGGAGCAGCACGGGAGGGCACTGGAGTTCCCCAATCAATATTTAATAGGGGCTGTGAGTGCTTCCAGCGAGAAGACAGATGAAGTCAGCATGTTCCTGCAACCTGTTTTCTGCCCTGCGGGCAGCACGCTTTTTCGGGAGTAAAAATGATGAGCTTGCATCTCTCTCCACCGCTCCTCTCGCCCTTCCCCCTAAGCCTTTCCACGGTGGGAATACAATTGTTTGGCTGTTGATCCGGGATTCTGGGTCGCTGAGATGCAGCTCTCGGCAGCGCAGGGGGCTGAGTTCTGGGGAGCGGGCTTTTCATCATGGAATCCTGGAATGGTTTGAGTGGGAAGGGACACCTCCCACTGGATCAGGGGGCTCCAAGCCCCATCCAACCTGGCCTTGAACACCTCCAGGAAGGGGGCAGCCACCACTTTTTGGGGCAACCTGGGCCAGGGCCTCCTCACCCTCACACAAAAACATTTCTTCCATCACCTTCCAACTTTGCACCAGCGGCTGCCGTAAGAATGGCAGAGACACAAGCAGGGTCTGTGCAAGGAGGGGTTTGTGTGTGGGGAGGGTCTCTGTGCAGGCAGGCGCATCATCAGACCCCTGCACCAGGAGGGCACAAGCCCTTTTCCAGCACCAAACTCTGCAGATCCAGGGCATCTCCTTGGGAAGATTTTTCTGAAGGCCCCAACACCCAGACCCCTTGCTCCAAGGATTCCAGGAGATGTCAAGGCTGGTGTTGTTCATGTACAAGGCTGTGGAGTGGCGAGAGCCACCTGAGACCTCCGGCCGCAGCCAGGCACTGGCAAAACCTGCCCACATGCTGGCGTCCAGAGGGGAGACCTGGTTGGGGGTTGTGCCCACAGGAGCTCAGGGCAGGGGTGGAGCATTGTCCTTTCTGTGCCCAGGGTCGGGAATAGGAGTGCGGTGTCCCTCGCAGCCCCTGTGGATGAGCAGTGCCAGCCAATGCCCAGGAATGCATGCTGGAGCATCCCCTCCCCGCAAAGGAGCTGTGGGCACCAGACAAGGGCCAGGAGCGTGTGCTGGAGCATCCCCTCCCTGTGAAGATGCTGAGGGTGCCAGCAAGGGACACCCACCGTTCCTTGCCGCACGCTTTTAAATGTCTAGCAACTAAATCGAGATCTCCAGCAGCTGGTGCTGATGGCAGGGGGAATATTCATGATTACCCTGAGCTGGCAAAGCGTCGCACGGTGCTGGGAGAGGAGCGTGGAGGGAGGTGTTTACACAGCTGAAGTGCCCAAGTGATGCATGGAGGGCTGGGGGAGGCAGTGAGCGCTCCGCTCCAGCAATCCCCCCTCCTCTGCGGAGAGCGATGCCTTTGTCATGCTCCCGGCTCGAGTTATAAAAGCTGAGCCCGGACCCGCAGGCAGCAGCGTGGCACTGTCATCGGCTCCAACCCGAGAGCGCAGCAGGAGGAGCGAGGCGGCAGGACAAGGACATGAGCCTGGGTCAGCGCAGGGCATTCGCCCTCCTGCCTCCAGCCCCATGATGCAGTGGGGCTGTGTAGGAACAGAGCTGCTGGTGTCGAGGGAGGGGATTCTGCCCCTCTGCTCCACTCTGGGGAGACCCCACCTGCAGCCCCATGTCCACTTCTGGAGTCCTGAGACCTTAGAGCAGCCTCCCAGTATGGAAAGGGGCTCCAGGAAAGCTGAGGAGGAGCTCTTTCCAGGGGCCTGGAGTGACAGGACGAGGGAGAACTGCTTTAAATTGGAAGGGGGAGATTTAGATTGGACATTGGGAAGAAATTCTTCACGCTGAGGCTGGGGAGGCCCTGGCCCAGGTTGCCCAGAGCAGTGGTGGCTGCCCCATCCCTGGAGGTGTTGAAGGCCAGGTTGGATGGGGCTTGGAGCCCCCTGACCCAGGGGAAGGTGTTCCTACTCGTGGCAGGGGGTGGCACTAGGTGGGCTTCGAGGTCCTCGTACCCAAACCATTCCATGGTTCTGTGATTCCATGATCCCTGCTCCACTCCAAGGAGCTGGATGTACCCTGTCATGCAGCCGGAGCAAGCCAGCAAAGGCAATGCCAGCTCCATGCCCTTGAGCCAACGTGTGCCGCAGCCGTGCCCTCCAATGTCCCCTCAGTCACCCCCGGCACCCATGGGTGATCCCTATGGTGACAGGGCAGGATCCATGGTAGTGCTGAGGTGACAGCGGGGTGATGCTGGGGTGATGCTGGGTGCAGAGGCAGAGTCCCCTGGCAGTCGTGCTGGGCACTGAGCTCAGCCAGGGCTCCCTGCAGCACTGCCGGCAGGGATGGCTCTGGCTGCTTCCCAGCTGGAGCAGAGAGGCTCCTCCAGCCAGGGAAAAAGCCTCAACCCTTGGCAGAGGCAGCTTCATTGCATCCCTGAAATCATGGGCTCCATTTTCCCGAGGCACAACAGCACTGTTGCCATGCAGGGTGTTAATTGCACAGTTCAGCAACGTGGCAGAACGGAGCAGCTCCCCTCTAATTTAAGGCAATTTTATCATCAATAGAGAGTTTACTGTAGCTTCCTGATGAGATCAAAAGGTCAAAGCCTCATCGTCCCATCAGCGCTTTCACGGTCACCCAGCCAACCGAGAAACATTTGCCTTTGCTTGGCGCCAACTCCGAGAAGCCGTGCGGATGCGCGCAGAGAAGACACCACTGCTGCCCGTTTCTGTGTTAACACTCACACACCACGGGCGCTGAAGGTGGCAAAGCCTCTTGGAGCGAAGCAGCTCCCGGGGAACACGACTGGAGCATCATCCTCCTAAATGTGAGCTGGCAGGCGCCTGGATCCTCCTCGCAAGCATCAGTGTTGAAACACCAGGCACTGCTGCTGGGTCAGAGGAACAACAACGCTTAGACGGAAGCTGTTTGGGAAGTGTTTTAGCACAGCCCAGCCTTTGGGGTTTATTACTTACACGGCATCGATAAACACAAGCACTTAAGTGCTGCTACTATTCGCAGAGCATATGGGCTGGAGCTGCACCTTTCTCCCAGCTGCATCTCCCTCCTGGCGGTCCCTGGAGCCGTGCGACAGCGATTGCCTGCGGTCACGGAGCTCTCGCTGCTTAGGGAAGCTGCTCCGTGATTGCCAGTGAGCTCCTGCCCAGCTCCACAGCCCCAGTGTCAGCTCAGCGCCAGCACAGGCTCTGCTCCACTTGCTGTCTGCATTGCTGCTCCGGGGCTTTGCCTTTTCCTTTTGTTGTTGCTAAGCTTTTGCTTTTCAAGCCAGGAGCAATTTCCCGGGATGCCAGAGGCTGCCATCCATGCTGGAGCCCAGCTGTGCCAGCTCACAAGTTAATCCAGCCCAGATCAGGCCTCGTACCTGGCCCCGACAGATCTGCGGGCACCAAGCTGAGCATCTCTGTGCGCTTGCTTTCAGCCAGGAGAGGAGAATCCTCCTGCGGTAACGCAGCAGCGTTTTATTAGGCTGATCCGGAGACCTGGAAAATGGGACAGGGATGAAGGAAACAGTTCTGAGCTGCAAGAGGG
>VWPV01013164.1:0-46215 GCA_013389885.1 Geococcyx californianus
CTTCATCCTGGTTGGGTAGCCGATAGCAAAGTCTTTCACCTGAATGCCATTCGCCATAAGACCAAAAGAATGTCAGCTCCTGCTCTTTCTAGACCAACTTTGTTCAGTGTGTGTAAAGCGTGTTTCTCAGCTGGGGAACATTTGAATGTCATTGATTTACAGGGATTCTGGGTCCTAGGTGGATTTAGGGTTGGAACTGGGAGCAGAGCTCCTTAGATGGGCTGTTCTGCCTGCACTTGAGTGCAGAAATAGAAGTGCACAGTGAACTGGTAGGTACTGCGGAGCTGGGCATATGAAGGAAGGCAGCAGATGTTTTGGATATAACCCCTGTATTCCACTTACTACTTGCATTTAGGTGTCTACATCTAACACTGAAGCTGTTATTCCAGCTTGAATGTCTGCTTAGACTGCTGGAAGTTCATCTCCTTGAACCTGTAGGGTTGTAGCAGATGCTTATCTCAGCATAGGCCTGCAGTGAGAGGAAACGGGAACCAAAAGGCTTCTGATTTCTTGCTGTTGGTCTGAGTCTTACGAGAAATTCCTAGAGAAAATGCCATGTAGAATTGTATCCACAGATTTGCTGCCTTGAACCTTTGCCCAGCAGACCTAGAATTGTGTGCATGGGAAGCCATATTCTGGCTGCTAAAATTACAGTGCCTCGTAGGCAAGTATTAAAATATAAAGTCTCGACTCTTTTAGGCAGTTCCTTTCTGTAAATGGCACACATTTAAGTTTCAGATGCACTTGCAAAGTTTAATCTACTCTGAATAGAGTATTTTTTTCGCTAGAAAAAAAAATATTTCAAACCACTAAAAACATACTTTTGCATCTGAGTGATATTTGATCAGCCATATAGAGATGGACCATTAATACTTGTACAGTGACAGTACCACAGAGCATTTCTGTGCCCAGGTGCTATGCACCACTTAGACATGTGTGTTTGAAAACAGCACAGGATGCCCAGTCAGTGGGAATTCGGGGAGTGGGTATCTCACACCTCGGGCTGTTCTTGGTGTTTGCTGTAGCATGGGTGTGAATTTAACCTGTGTGTCACTTGAAAGCCTGTTAATGGAAGACCTTTGAGGAGTTCACTGAAAGCATAAGTGATCTGTGATGTTACATTCTTTACCTAGTTTTGGTTGTCTTTGGCTTATAAATGACCATGCAATAATACCATGTTTTCCTGTGCTTTCTCCTCCATTCCTAAATGCCATTCTTGTCCAGTCACTTCTGCCTTAATATTTAAGGGTATTGTTGGACCAAATGTTGCATGCTTGAAATCCAAGCAGTGGGCACCGATGGCAGACTTTTTAGGGGCGGAGTGTTCACCATGGCCTGTACAGCACTGCACGTGGTCATGAGGTAATGCATCCTTAAGTTAAAATCTTTCTCATAGGTCCACAGAGTGTTTTCAAAGGGAGTGGCATCTCAAGAAGGGACTATTCATCGAGGAGATCTTGTTTTGTCCATCAATGGCAAGTCTCTTGCCAGCTCAGTCCATGGGGATGTCCTGAATGTTCTTCATCAGGCAAGACTATACACGTATGCGGTCATTGTCATCCAGAAGGAAAAAGACAAAGCAAACAGTTCCTCCAGACTTGAAATATCAGCTACTGGCAGAAAGTGCGTGGGGTCTGGAAAAGATGTTTCCATGGAAATACGAACAGGTATGATCTTTGTCCAAGAACAGCTGGAAGGATTCCCTTGCAGAGCAGACTAAAGGGAAAAATCTCCATATGTTTTAGATTAAAAGTGCCTGTGCCTTATGTGATTTAAGGGAGCAAATGAAATTACCTTTAGATTTTATTTTTTCTCTTTGGAGCCTGAACAGTTTGGGTTTAGTTGTTGGTTGTTTTTTCTTTAAAAAAATATATAATAACTGCGCAGAAACTTAGAAGGACATTTACAGCCTAATCCAATTTCTACTACAGTTAGTGATTCCACATATTCTTCCAATCTAGGAAAACTGCTTTTAAGTAATAACAGTAGTCAGTGCAAGAAAACAACCAACCAAAAAAAACCAAAAAACAAAACAACCGCAAAGACAACCCCAAGCCCTGCTGTTTGTTACTTATAAGGAACTGAACTTACGCTTTCTAATAGCAGATTTCGTACTTTTTCTACTAAAACCAAGAAAAAAATATTTTAATATTACCTTAAAAGGAGCTAAGTCAAACCCAAGTCAGCTATGCCATGGGATAATGGTTTCAGTGAAACGTATCAGTGGAATGGTAATTTCCTGTTTGGGAACAAGACAGCATTTCAGTGTGAAGGCTGCACTTGTGTTGTTACAAACAGATCTCTTTTTTTTTTAGTACTTGTCTGTATACCGCTGCTTCAGGAGCAGGGTTGGACAAGCTTCAGTCCTGCACTGCTGCAGAGTCCCTGGGAGGGAGCGGGCAGAGGTCATAGCTTATTGTTGAGAGACTGGGTGGTGTACTCGGAGTACCTCAAAAATGGGACATGGAGCTGCTACTCACCTATTTTTAATCAGTTTGGCTATTTGGGTTTGGTTTTTGTTTGGTTTGTTGTTGGTTTTGGTTTTCTTTTCTTTCCCTTGTAGTAGTTTTTATTGTTTCATGCTTTCATTGGGTTTTATAGTACAGGTTTGTAATACAGCTTAAAAGAAATAAGGACTCTGTAAATGAATGGATCATTCTTTCTGGAATTGCTCCCATGGATATAATATACGTAATTACTTCAGAATCCCTAAACTCCCTGGGTCTTCTTGTATGTTGACGAATGCAGGATCTCTGCTGGGTGCAGGCACTAGGGGGCAACATTATTCCAGGAATGACAGTATCGTGTTAGTAAGAACAGTATTTCCATTCTGAAGGCAAAGCACATCGTCAAATGTTTGCGATAACATTTAAATATGTTTGAGACAATGGTAGCACTACTTTGTGATACTGCAGAGTGCCTATTTTTTATGTTCAAATGAAGCAAAGAGCATCGTGCTGTCCAAAATTTTAGATTTATTTCCTCCTAGGCAATATCATATTTTATGTCAGCTACAGAAATATTTCACTCTAAAAATACCTAATATGTAGAAGGCAGGATGCCTACGGTTAATTATGGTTATTTCCAGAGATATGAGACTTGAAACAATTATTCACACTAGTGAATGATTACAGACATACGGAAAATATTTGTTTGATGTAACATTTCATTCACTACTATTATTTAAAAAGATGTGGCTCATGGAATAAGCAAGTGGGAACAAATGAAAGAAAATCTTCTCTGCTTGCTATTTTTCTAATTTTTAGTTATTTTGTTGATGTTTAGAGTTTTTGCTAAGTTTGCTAAGCTTTCATTTTACCAAAAAAACCCCTCACCTTTGGCATATTTTTGTTGAATGTGCAAAATAAAAATGTCTCTGCGCCCAAATGCATTTTGTACTGTCTCTCTTCACAGCTGCAAAAATACACGTTCATTTCTGAGAAACTGAGTAACAATATATTGTAGCTTGAATATGAACTAAACTCTAAATTTCTTTGTCACTGCAGCAAACCCAAAACCAACCAGACACAACTTGTAATTTACTGTTAACTGTATAACAAGATGCTATGTATATTCTGTCACAGATCCAAAACTGGATATGAATGATGTCATCTGCATTGAATTATTGAAAACCTCTGCTGGCCTGGGATTCAGTCTTGATGGTGGAAAAGCTTCCATTGCTGGAGACAGGCCTTTACTTGTAAAAAGAATATTTAAAGGTACTACAAGCATGCAAATGCAGTGGATATTACCTTAGTTTTCCTTTCGTGCTTTGTACAGATATTTAATCTCTTGGATTCAGTGGTTTTTGAAGCAATGTGGGTTTTGTGGCCCTCGTTTGTTACAATTTACTAGCCAAATTGATCATTAAAAAAACCACTCCTGGGAATGGCTAGGGATTGCGCCTGCTAGAGAATATTTGTAGAGCAATCTGATTTACTAAATATGATGCAATTCCATCCTGGGCTTGTCAGCTGTTCTAGACATTAAATAACAGCAGCAATATCATATATAATGGCTTGAGAAGTTCATGCCTTATCTGATTTCTAAGAGAAGCACAGTGCAGATAAATCAGTGGATCAAAAGCACCATCCTGCACTACACCTGAACAGTCATTTTACCTTTTTGGTTGACTTGTTGTTTGTTTTTATTAGATACCAGTATTAGCTTTCACCAAGAAAATGTGGTTTATATTAAAAACTGGTACTCTTGGATGCTTTGTTAGTCAGCGAGTAGTTAAACTTATGTGAAACATGTATAAAAAGGAAACCAATCCCAGAACTAAGCTATGATTTTAATACGTCTTTCTCTGAGATTGTGTAGTAAAAAATATAGCACTTACTAAATAAGGTAAAACTCTCAATGAAGTTGTGGGTGCACAGCATTTTTGTGGTGTTGCCTTTCAATGATATATTCTCTCATCAAGGAGAAAGTCAAACTCGTGTTTTCTGATTTGCTTACCAATTTCTCTGCATATGTTTGTTTTGCCCTCTTTAGAAAGTGATTCTGAGGATAAAGGATATAATTTATATACTTAGATATGGTATTTTGCCCTCTGCTTTCCTCCCCATGATAACAGGTAGAGTAATTTCATTACAGAAAGCCTACTTTCATGAGTAGGTTTCTAGGAGCTTTTCCTGTATCTGGCATGTTTGTCCTAAGTTTGCTACCTGCATTTGGTTTTTTCATCCCTGTTATCCATGTGCTCGGACATTTTTTTTCTGAGAACAAGGATTTATCTGGGTTAAAATAACATTTTATGTGAGATGCAGCATGGGGTAAATTGCTAGAGCTGAGCTGAACATAAGTGACTTTTACTGAAATTGCCACTTTAGGAAAAATGATTTATTTGCTGTTCGTCACAGTGGAAAGCAAATTTTTGTGCTTTTGCATTTTAATATTTTTTTTACACTGACTGTTTTCCCCTTTTGCTCCTAGGTGGTGCTGCGGAGCAATCTGGAAACATAGAAACTGGAGATGAAATTCTTGCTGTTAGTGGAAAATCATTACTTGGCCTCATGCATTATGATGCCTGGAACATTATTAAATCTGTGCCAGAGGGCCCTGTTCAGCTACTAATCAGAAAACGCAGAACTTCAGTGTGATGGAAGCACTACATCTAATCACACTTGCTAAGAGAAAACATTTAAAACTGGCTAGAAGCTGTCTTTGTTTCTAAAGCCACACAAAAGTGTCTTAATGCTCTACAGAGAGGTGCTAAGAGCCTTGGAGAACCACTGAGCAAGCATGTCATGAGCATCATAAAATCTCACCTAATTATTGAGGATGAAGGAAGCCAAATGTTAAGAGACATTTTTGTATTATGTGGCAGTTTTAATGAAACTTCAAGACCTCTCCTGGGTTTGGTTTAAAGTTTTTTGACTGAGATAAATAACCCTGTGCCTGTTCCTGGTATTTTTAGTATATTCAGAGGGCTGGGAGTATAACTTGTTGGTTGCCATCCTGTTGCTGAGGATGGGTAATTAGGCTGTACTCTATCACCTAGCTATAATAAGACTTCAGGACACTTACTAAGGGTCTGATCCTTTTTTGTTGTAATAAGAGAATGTCTGGAACAATCTCACTTTATTCTTCTAAGTGCAGTTTTGCTAAAAATGCATGACAAAAGAGTATAATTTTGCACAACTTTTATGCCTAAAACATGAGCATTTTATTGCAAAGCTGAAAGACTTCAGTGATCACTAAGTACATCTGAAAGGTGGGCTGCTTTTATTTGGCTGCAAGATGTTTAAGGCTGCCTGACTTGAAACACTCAAGCTTGGAAAATAGTGGACTGAAATGGGGATTATAACAGATTAAATCTGAACTGGCCTTATTTGTGGTGGCTTTTAATCTCTGTTTTATGTCTTCTCCTGTCCAGTATTTATTTTTGCTTGTGTGAGAGTGGGTGAGGCTGTGTGTGTGTGTAAGATAGGAGTGCGCCCGGCTGTGTCAGGAATGTGCAGGTGCTGAGAGTTCTGTATGGTGAAACTCAAAGCTGTGTGGATGGGAGAAACAGTAGTGTTAGATACAACAAAACTGAAAGGGTTGCAATGCCAGGGGCGCTTTGTTTGGATTTTCTCACCTCTACTCACAGTAGAGGTATCAGTAGCAGGCCATGCTGCTGAGCATTATTTATAGTCTGCTGTGTTGGAAGGAGAGTGTATGGGTGCAAGAGATTAGACTCTGTTATTGCTCTTCCTACATCTGGGATAGCTAAACAACATGAGATGCACAAGGAGATGGGCCAGTGTCCTTATCAGCTGAGCACAAGTTGTTAGTTCTAGGCTGCTCAGGTTGTTTGTCATGTTAGTCTGGAGACTGCTCACAGCCCACGTGCCCAGGGTGAGGAACTGTCAACCTGGAGCGAGTCCAAATCTGAAATGCTGCCCTCTTTTATAGTGAGCCAAGACACTGTGTAGCTGTTACAAAAATGTCTGGGCTTGTTGCTTGGCCCTACCCCGAGATCATACTGCAGTTCAGTTTATTTACATTTATTTAACAGTGCTTACAGCAGTCGCTTCCAGGTTAGTGGAGCACTCACTCTGGTTAATTTCTGTGACAGCTTCATTAGACTGCAACTCATAATGGTAAAGGAAAATTCAGTTCCATGAAGCAACCCAAGTCCAGGCAAGTAGAAAAAAGTGTGCAATGCTTGCCTAAAAATGAACAGATTTCTTTCAGTGACATATTAGCATGTCAGTCCAGGGAGAGATGCAACTTTTGGTTACAGGGAAGGCAATACTGTACTTTGTCTACAACTGCTTTACCCACAGGATTTCTCTTGAAACTGATTCAGGTTCAGTGCCTGTGGAATTGGGTTCCCTGTGATGCCAAAGCTCAGCCACCCTGCCAGGGACTGGTCCTTGCCTCTGATCACCTCTGTGGTGCGAGAGGATTCTGGAAAGGAGACAGCACTTTGGGTCAGAGGACCATAATAAAGTTGCAGGCTTGTTCTGGGATAAAAGAGGTTACCCCTGCATATTTGCTGAAAAACAGGGAGAAGACATTTGGCAATGACAATTAAATGGCAAGGCCTTGTTGAGGAATGACCAAAATCCGATTGTAATAGAGTGTATAATAAATACATAAAATGCATGTGGAATTTAATGCAGCATAGTGAGTACATACCTTTATACATATACTACGTACCAGTGCAGTGCTGAGTTTTTGCTACTTTAATGTGGTGAATCACAGTTGTGTTTTAGAAAAAGTCATTTTTTTTCAGACCACAGTTCAAAGTTTTGGAGGTTCTAATGCAGGGAGGTATATGTCTCCCTTGCTGCTAAACCAGTGTGAGCTCAAAGGTAAAGTCTTCATTTTGTAAATTAAACTTAATTTGGGGTGTCTTAAGATGATACATGGTGAATATTTTCAGATGCTTATTTGCAGGTATTGTTCATTGTGAGTGATTTAGAATGCTTTCATTTATCAATAATTGAATACTGTTCAGTATTTTATTTTACATGCACGTAAATATGTTGGCTGGGTAACAGCAAAAAGGCGGGGATTTTTGTGTGTGATTCAGTAGTTGCTATAATTTAAAAGATAGGTTTAATGTTTTAAGTCTGATAGTTAATATGGGTAGAGTGATGCTTTTCACTAAGTAACATAACAGCAAGTAAATAATAGTATTTAACCCTGATTGTTTCTGTTCCTGAAAATACTTTTATTTTGTGAAAGAACAGGAAACATCTTTACTGATGCTACCAGTGTTGATTTGATTACAGTGGCATTTCCTGACGTCTCTGTTGGGGTGAAATACCCCATAAAAGCCCCAGGATTTATGCAATATGGGTCTGCTTTATTATAAACAGAATGGATAGACCAAACACATGTAGTGAACCTTTGGTTATGCACTTGGCAAAGTAAATGTTTAGATTTTCTGAGAGCCTGGTCACACCAAAATGACAAGAGGGCATTGCATTAGTTCATCAGTATTCAGTTTGGCCTTGCTGTTCACATATTGGTCCCCATGGTGATTCTTTGCCATGCTGGGGGTTGGCCAACCTCTAGGAGAGTGGTGACTCTTTAGAGACTCCTAGCTGCATCTTAGAAGACCAAAAGATCAGAATGAAATTACAAACTTTGTCCAAAACTCTTCACCAGGGACCTGAAGGCATTCCAGATAAGGTGAATTTGCTCTAAGATGGAGAAGGCATGGTGGAGGGCTTTGCCACTTCTAGGCCTGAGGCAGCTCAGGGTGCACAACCTGGGTATGAGTGCGATACTGGTGCGATACTACCATTGCATATTTTGCAGCCTTTTTGTATCTGGAAGTTCTTTCCAGCTTCTTGTGGGGATAGAATCTGTATTTAAAAACTGTGAGATTAGGCCTAATTTAGGGAGGGAGCAACATGTGATCATTTTCTTGCTTAAAAAAAAAAAAAATATGTGGGCAGGTAAGTATTAATAAATTGTTGAGGGATTCATACTTTCTGATGATCCTCACTTACAGTTAACCCTAGTTAATGTTCTGCAGTGGTTCTTGTCCAAATCTGAAGAAACTGTTCCCAGATGGGAACGTTTACCTGCTTCTACATTTAGGATATGTAAATGTATACGTGGAAATATTCATCAGGAGTAGACTAGATTATGTGAGAAAATGGGATCCCACCCTAGGTAGGTTTTGTGTGTTAGGCTGATACACTTATTGTATGATACTGTATATTTACACTTTTATTTATATAAATAAAACTTCTTTTAATGAAAACAGTTTAATATGCCTTGTATATTAAAAAAGTGAGTGCAATAACATGAAATAGATTGTACATTTTTTAATTTGCTGTCTCTGTTATGTAAATCTGTATTGCCATAAACTGTTTTGTTTGGGGATATTAGTGATTTTGGAAATAAATTGTATCCTTAGTACTCCTCTAGATAGTTATTTCTATTATGCCAAAGTCTGGTCCACAGTTGGAACTGGCATGCAGGGACAAGGTTGTCCTGGAGAGCACAGTCAAATACTAAGCGTTAATGCTGTCCAGATGTGCATCTAAGCTGGTAAAATACCACTCTTGTCAGAACTGTCATTCAGTATGAAGAGGCTTAATGCATTTAAGAAGTGTTAGGTGTTTTATAGGACCTGCTTCGGTATCTTGGAAGATGTGCTTTGTTTTTTTCTTGCCACTTTGTAAGAAAAATGTGTAAGGCAAAGGTGAAATGCAGACTTTTCATCAAGAGCAGAAAACTTTGGAGCACATTGCCTATGATCTAAACCTCCTGTCCAGCCCCTGGCCTGTAGGAGAACAGATTGTACATGTAGGGAATATGTACTTACAACCAGTCCTAGACTGATTGTTTTCCACCTTGTCTTTCTAACTTGTCTTCCACCTACACTGGGGATAAACTCCTTTCTGTGGATGGAGTGGAGCAGCAGCAGGGCTCATAATGGCAGGTAGACACCTCCAAACCAGGAAAGGTTGCATCAAGCAGTCTGCCTTTTTATAAACACAGCTGGCTTCACTGTTGCTGTATGTAGCCTGAAGCAAGCCTGCCTCCCAGAGAGATGAGTCAGTCCAGAAAGCAGATCCTGGACTCCCTCCCCTCAGCTGCTGTGCCAAGCAGAATGCCAGAGGTGCTTGAATTCCCACACTGCCTGGCAGCACATGGACACATCAGCTAGTCACTGTGGTAGGCTGAGCTGAAAGAAGGAGTTTGAAGCATTTGTACCCACATTGCAAGCCTGTGTGCATTGCTCCATGCTGAGTTGGTTGCTTACAGCAAGCTTATGCCATGGTGCAGTCCTGCCCTTTTCCCAGTACCTGCTTTGTACTTGCCTGCATCTCCTGTTGTGCCTTGCAAACCTCACCATTTCCTCCAGTGCACAGTGGAGGACCCATAAGGGCCAGGTGGGCTTTTCTGCAAGGAGAAGGCAGCGTACACTTTCCTATGTGAGTGGCACCGATGGCATTTCCCTTGTTTCTGGGCTTGTGTCCCAAAAGCCACTGCATTCACTTTTGGTTTCCTTCTCTGGGTGCTGTGCCACAAGGGTGCAAGTAAGTCACATGAGGAGGGAAAATCCCTCCCTCTTCTTCTGCATCACCCTGTGGGAAAAGCTAGTGTGTCAAGCTCCCGGCCTGCACTGTAGGCACCAAGGCCCTTTCCTGCGCTGGAGGGGAAAAAGGGGAGATTTGTGGTCTCCCAGGCCCCTTTTTGCATTTAGACCCCTTTTCCCCACATTCCACTCCCTTGCAAGCAGCCACGAAGAGGGACATTAAGGAGCCTGTGTTGTTGCACACAGGAGACCTTGTAAGGTGTACAACCAGTAACATGGGAAGGAGATGGATAGGAAGGTACACATGTACCTACCTCAAGCTTGTTCCAGCACCTCTGTCCCCGACTGGGGTCTGGCTTCTACCCCCAGGGCTGTATGGGGAAAAGTAAAAAGACATATTTAGCCATGAAAATCTCTGCTTCCTCCTCTCCCCTGCTGTCCTCAGTGCTGGGGGCAGACCAGCACTTTCCTTTCTTTCAGTGGTTCTCCCCTGCACCCATCCTCGTATCTCCCCTTCTCACTCTTTCTGCTAACACATGACTTCAGCTGGGGCCCACAGTGCTCAAACCTCAGAGCAGCCTGGCTCTTACAAATTCATTTGTAATTGCCCCGGACCGTGCCTGAGTAAAGAGGAATACAAAAGAGAGAAGAAACGATGTACTCAATCCATAAATAGATTAGTACATGTGACTTCATTTATCCACCAAGACACATGAAGTGGTAGAAAATTACTTTTAAGCTCTACTTAACTCAGTTGTGTTCTGAGAACTGGGATTTTTGTGAAGGGCTTGAGGGATGGACAGATGAGGAACCTGGCACGAAAAGTATGAGAAGTTTGCAGTCTGAGCACATTTTGGTTTTCATTTTTTTTTAATCCTCAAACAGTAACATACAGAGCTCAGATCTAAATGAGCTATGTTGAGACATCTACTTTTTTGTTTGCAATCAGGTTTATCACTTTACATGAAAAGTTATGGTTTATTTCTCATTTTTGTATGTTTTTGCTGCCCTCATGTTCCCTTCTAGCAACACTCAACACAACTTAATGGCCAAATAGGTCCATGTGACTCTGGTGTGGCCATTAATAGCTCCAAAACCTCATCTACACTTCATGGAATGTGTCAAAGCTGCCACTTTATCACATTTGACAGAAAGCTGATGGTCACTGTCTCTGTCTCCAGGCAGGGGTGGTGTGGAGGAGAGCCCCTGGAGGAGAGGTTCACTATGGCCCTCCCTGGAACTGGTGGTGGGGCAGAAGCAGGATGTGCAGTGGCTGAATGTAATGCCTGCTCAAGCAGGGAAGTGATGCCATGGGGCAGTATGTGACTACAATGGCAAGGGGAAGGAAAACCTGCCCAGGCCACAGCCCTGAGCTGCACTTCCTGGTGCCCAGGGCCATGCAGGCTCACCACGAAGGCCAGCCACCACTAAGATGCGGGGGCATGGCCACCCCACTGCCTCTGCTCTGGCAGTCTCTCACCCTTTCTTTCACCTGGCTGGAAGATTCAAAGATTTGGTCCAGCAGCCTGGTGCTTTCCTTTTTTCTTTCCTATGCAACACTGGGTTGTATAAGCACATGCGCAGCACCTGCACCCTATGTCCAGCCCCTCTGTAAGTGCCTGGAATGCAGGCAATGCCAATTTACCCAGGGCTGATGCCTGCTGCTTCTGGTGAAGGACATCGGATCATTTCTTCTTGTCAAAAAGTACAGCTTAATCCACCAATCCTTAGTAAACCCTATTTCAAACCTTTCCTTCACAGAAAAAGCTAACCATGTCTTGCCCTTTCCATGTAGTTGTGTTCCTCAAAGTACTTCACTCAGCTAAAAGATTTCATACATTAATGATGACTGCAATAATTTCTAAATCCTTTTTTCCTTTAAAAAATAAAATTACTCTCATTAAATGATTGTTATAAAGAACAGTTGATGCAAATAAACATCCTTTCCCCAAACAAGGAGTTGCCCCCTCACCCCACAGTGTATAAAGTGGTGACCAGAAGGATGTTTTCCAGCAGTCAGGGTATTTTCTAAAGTTAGCCAATACTAAAACCAGAACTTTTTTGCTTCTCCATTGATAGTCCCATATGCATTGGCCTCACCTCACCAAACAGTTGAATCAGTCTGATAGTGTTGTGCTGAACAAACAAGTTACCTGAAGCTGTAGTTTCTTGCATTTTTCCCTACCTACCAAAGCCATTTCCTTGACGTGCTGCCCATGCCATAACAGGACTGGGAAAAGCCCAGTTGCTGTTATCAAAAATTACCTCCCTAATATCTGATCCTGGGCAGAAGGTACCTGGATGTGGTGTTGTGCAATTGTCATGGCTCAGAGACTTCCCTTTCAGGAATGCAAAGGGGAAGGTACAAGCAGAAATCTGCCCTTAATCACTATTGCCACGCAGCAGGTGGCAAAGGCGGCTGTTAGCTCAGATCCTGGAGCTGTGAGGATGGGAGGCCTCTGACCTGAGCAGAGCATTACACAGGCAAATCCCCAAAGGCACAAAAGCCCGGGGATGAGTGCTATCCCAGGGCCATACTCTGCTCTTACCTCCCCGGGTGGCATGTTCACTGGCCTTACCTAGTGTTGATGAAGGCAACTGGTTTCTTTTGAGGTTTGCAAGCTGGCTTGTCTCTTCAAGTGGTGACAGAGGCAGAGGTGCTGGAGGAGCTGTGTCAAGTGGTGTTCCTGCCATTCTTTCCTGCAGAGGAGGGAATGATGTCTCCCTTCTCCTTTCAGAGAGGTGTGAGTCCCATATACAGGCATTGAGGGGGCCCATAGGAAAGGTGTGGACAGACTTTTTAGCTGGGCCTGTTGTGACAGGACAAGGAGTAATGGCTTTAAATTAAGGGTGAGTAGATTCAGACTGGATACAAAGAAGAAATTTTTTACAATTGAGGGTAGTGAAACCCTGGAACAGGCTGCCCAGGGTGGCAGTCGAGGCCTCATCCCTGGAAACATTCAAGGTCAGGTTGGGTAGGGCTCTGAACAACCTGCTCTGGTGGAAGATGTCCCTGCTTCTGCAGAGGAGTTGGACTAGATGACCTGTAAAAGTCCCTTCCAACCCTAAGTATTCTATGATTCTATGCCAAAGCCTCCATTAGATGAAACAGCACCAGCTTTATTGGAGGTCACTGTTATTTCATTCCTTATACCACACAAGTGACACCGGCTTCCATGCTTTCAGAAGTCTTTCAGACTGGTGAGATTTGCATTGCAAAGAGACTGTGCATAAGAGGAGAGCCTTGGCACAGCCAGTTTCTTACACCATCATCCAGAAATTATATTGACGCGGATGGGTAAAGACCCTTGTTTATAGCTGTGACAACTTTGGGGACTATTACTCACTGAGAGTCCCACCAACAGACAGTCACCTGTTTCACGGAAAACCCTGCCAGACTGAAAGACAACACGTCATATCCCCAGCCCTTCCTGACCAGCCTCATTGCACCTCTATGGATGCACGTCATGCCCTCACACCATCTTGTGTTGATGGGAGGAAAATGATAAAATTAGTCCCTTCCAGCAGTGTACACTAAAAATAACAAGCAGCATATGAGACATTGTTTTTAAGATGACTAAAAAACATCCCATGGGGGGAAGAAGGGAGGTGTTGTCTGTTGTCTAGCAATTTGTTTAGGAAATACCACTTGTGCATCCAATTTCAGGTATGAGAGCATGAGCTGGCCAAGGGCACTGGTCTGGTTTTCACCTGGGTGAGCACAGTGCAAACGCAGCCCAGGGATGCACTTGTTGCTTTGGCAGGTGCCCACGGCCCGTGGTTAATTGAGAGTGTTACAGGGCGGCAACTCCAGCAGTTTGCTTTGGCAGGTGGGTTTGTATTGTTTTTTTGATCTCACGTGCTTGCAGGTGAGTCAGACGCCTTCAGACAGCGATGCCATGCTCCAATGATGGGATTTTTTTTTCCTTGCCTTTTAGGGAGGAGCAGGTCACAAGCATTGTGGTCTGGCGGTGACCTTACTGGAGAGTGGCTGGGCTATGGCAGGCAGCAAGTGAGGATGTCTCAAGGTGGAGACTTTTACAAGCGTAATTTGTTTGCTGGTGAGGCTGTGCAGCACCTGCGGCAGCATTTGGCTGATGGGCCTTCTCAGGACCACTTTGCTCATGGCCCTGAAGCCCTTCCAGGTTTCTGCTACTTGTTAGTGCAGAAAGGACAGGGAATTTCTTCCCTTTGTTTTTTGTTTACTAGAAACCAGAACTTTAGCCAAGAATTTTTTAGTCCTCCTTGCACTGCAAACACGTGCCTCAGGTGTAATACTCTCTGCCTGTGAAGGGCTGAACGATAAGAAGAGCACAATGAGTCAGGGGGAAGACTGTTGATGTGCATGGCATAGCAGGTGAGGATCTTGGGCTCGCATCTGCACCAACGTATCTTTGGGTCCCAGGATTAGGGAAGAAGAATAAGCTCTGCACTCTCCCTTTGCTGTTCCCTTGTGGTAAAAGCAGTATTGTTTACCCCTTTTCCAAAAAGTCCAGCTTCAAAGTTTGGAGAAATCTGACCTTGGTTAAATGTTGTGTTTCTTTCTTCCTGCATCTGAGTCAAAACCCTTTACTTGAATGTCTATCCTTCAGAGCCCCAGGGACTCTTCCTCTAAGTTTCAACACCTCTGGTAGAAGCAATGGAGCCCCTGACACCACCCAACTAATTTTGTGGGCAGTAGTTACTAGAAAATATTAGAATAGTTGTCTCAATTTCCCATTTTAATGTTCAGGGATATGTTTATGTCTTGTTCCTCTTAAAGGCAGAAGTAAAAGACTAACCCCCCAACGCATATCCACTGATACTCTGCTGTTGCACCAGTGTGTGCTTGCTGACTTGGCAGTACAGAAAAAATTTGTATAACACGATCATGCATTCAGAATACACAAAAATTACCCCATGTTACAACAATGACTCATTTTTCACGCAAACACTTTCTATTTATTATCTCAGCAAGAATTCAAGACATACATCTACAGGGCATACAGTAAAACATCTGGCCTGGATCCAGAATAGGACTTATGGAAAACAAATTTGTGTTGATACAGTCACATACCAGATCCTTTGCAGAAGTAACAAAAGGAATTCTAAGGAGGACGTCATCAAGCATGCCTACTCATATACTGGCACTGGTAGCTTGAAACTAGGTCTTTTTCCTGAGCTCCCAGTGAATGCAAACACTTTTGACAATGCCCAGAAAAACATAAAAACATTTCACAAAAAGCAAATAGTCTTAGCAGATCTAGACAGAAAAATACTGCTCTAGTGCTTAATCCATATATCCCCATGACAATGCATATACAGTGATAGCTTTTTTTTCCCAAACATTATTGTATACTACAGCCTGAAGAATTGGGCAGGCTCTATGAAGCCTGCACATCATTTCCTATTGGATTTCAAAGCAGCATACATTGAGCAGACCAGTTCTTGAGAGTTCTGAACAGACATGATCATTGTTTAGTGTCCTTGATGAAGACATCAAGACTCTGTCACACCCAGGACATACAGTGAGAGAGCCCTTCTGTTGAAGTCCGGGCTGCCTTTGATGAACAGCTTTGATGAGTTGCACATGGTGCTAGACTGGGAGATGGTGTTTAGCCTGACAGTAAGACTACGCATTTAGCTTTTAATATCTGAAAAACTGACCTCTGTACATGTCAGCAAAACACAGTACTTTGCAGTAGTAAGACAAATAATAACTGTTCTTGAAACACTATATTCTCACTGAAAAGGTATTAGCTGGCTTAGATGAGGGAACTGTGCATGTGGCTCAAGCCAACAACAAAACTCCCAATAACACTACTGGGATATATGAAGTCTTCCAGGCATAAAGTAGGCAGCCAGCCTCTGCCTAGTGGAATCAGTGACAAGTGGCAGACATACAGAGTTGGTTGTGACAGAGCAACAAGATCTGTGTAATAACAACTGGCAATTTAGAAGAGCTAAGTAAAAAATTAATTTTATAAATACAAACAAATATTCACTGTAAGGCAGGAAAAAACAAAATTCGAACATACCCAGAGTCCAGAATGTGCAACTATACAGCTCTAAAGAGTGCAAACGTACTTACATACATGATCAGTTAAGGGAAGAAACTCTGACCATTTACCTAAGAGTTAGCTACAAAACATGATCAGCTTTAGCCATTTCCTTGCCAGGCTGCACCCACAAAAAATGCTGTTTAGGGTCATGGCTGACATGAATTGACTAGCAGAGTTACTATTTACCTTTACAGCGATCAGCATGCTTAATTCAACTCTTCCAAACCAGCCCCTCAGTGAGATAAGCATAGTGCATCACCATCCCCCAGATGTGTTCCAGTGGTTTCATTATTCCAGAACCAAGACAAGGTTGCCATGAAATGAAATGGAAAAGAAGTACAAGGGAAGAAATTTGTACTTCTTGTATCATTAAACATACAGAAATCCAAAGCTACTTCCCTGTAGTGAATGTAACATTCAATTCTATTATTTTTTCAAAGAGAGGTAGTTACTTTCTTTGAATAAATAATATTCTCAAGAAAGCTTGAGACTTAACTTCGATTCAACTTTAAGATCTACTTCTGTAGAAGAGTTATTTATAAAGACATGGCAGTATTATACTGTTCCCAAGAAATTCTTTGTAATGTTTGAAAGAATCCTTACAGCAAACACACATACCTCAATATCTATATTTTTGTAATATATATTTATATATATATGACTTATATAATGCTATACTAAAGTATGCTCCCCTCTGTGCTGCATGAAATATTTCCTTTATTATCAGAAAAATTATGCTTTCTTCTAGTTAACATGTATTTTTATGTCACACTTTGAACATTTTTTTATACTAATTTTTGAGACTAGCAAGTAGCATTCAATTGATAGTTCTCTGACATACTCACTCTGTAAACATTGGGTGCATGTATTTATATTTTATGTATATAAAATATATACATACAAACATATACATGTATATAATATAGACTAGAACTATGCAACATTGTGCTAATCCATATAAGTGTAATTTTAATTCCCCAAAGCAACATTCTGTAACAAATAACCTTTCAATAGAGACAGTGGTTTACTTAACAAACGAAAACACTTGGATCCCTGTCCAGCAGAATCCATGCTCTAGAGAACAAGACCAGTCAGTAACCGAACAACTGGCTTTTGCCATGTGATGTGTGATTCCAAGTTCCAAGACACTGACACTTGGTTTTGCTTCTTCCTGAAGGTGGTCCAAGCTCCTCAGTGAAACACAGCTGTGACACACAAGGGCAGAGGATGACGGGGGAAATTGGCTTTCTGGAAGTCTTCTTAGACCAGGCTGGTGGGCAAGTTCAGTCTTGCCCCATGTCTCCCCATCCCATGGCTCTACCTATCTCTATCTTTCTTCCACCCAGGTCTCATAGGCCAATATTGCCATTACATTCTTCAAAGAAATCATGTCACAACAGGCATCCTTCAGCGACTACAGGCAGTAAAAACACAAGGCAATGAGCTTTCTTCATCCATCAGCGTCAGTGAAGTCTCTTGTTCCAAATCCATGAAGCCAATGTCTTTCCTTGTTAATCAGTGCACCTTGTCCAAAGAAGGGGCTCACGTCTCTGGGAAGAAGAGCTTCGCCAGGAGGTTCAGGATCTTCTGCCGCAGGTCCCACTTGTCACCTATCCTGCGCAGCTGCAGCGCACATTCTGCCACCACCTCCCGCTCTGCAGGGTATATGCAGGCACTCAGAATTTTCATCAATCATAATGGCGTCTTGGTAAAACTGTATTATTTTGGCCCATTTTTTTCTATTTTTCCCAGCCATAACACGTACAGACACAAACTCACACACACACGCGCTATGGGCAGCAGCTGCATCCTTCCCGCCTTCACACGGGGATGCCCGCAGCATGGCGGGTGCTCCCGCCCTCCGGGCGCTGCAGCGCGGGCCGAGAAGCGAGTGTGTCTGTGTCTGTGTCCCATCCCTTCCTGCCTCCTGTGTGTGTCTGAGTTTATGTGTGTGTCCCATCCCCTCCGGCCTGCTGTGTGTGTCTTGTTCGTCTGCCTGTGTTTGTCCCGTTCCCTCCCAGCCGTGTGTGTGTGTGAGTCTGTGTGCCCCATCCTCTCCTCCCTGGTGTGTGTGTCTGTGTCTATGTCCCGCTCCAACCTGCCTCGTGTGTCTGTTTGTCTGTATCTGCCTGTGTGCCTGTTTGTCCGTCTGTGTCTGTGTGTATTCCATCCCATCCTGCCCACTGTCTGTCTGTGTGTGCCTGTGTGTCCCATGCCCTCCCGCCTTCCTGCCGCTCCCTTCACCCCCGGTACCTGCGGGAGCGGCGGGAGGCGAGCCCTTGCGCAGGGTCCTGCCGGGCATCATCGCGGGGTGCTGGGCTCCACCGGGCCGGGCTGGGCTGAGCTCTGCCGGGCACGGCGCGGCGACAGCGACAGCAGTGAGGCAGGGCGGAGCGAGGGCTTAAGAGCGGCGGCGGGCGGCGGGGCTTTCCCCGGCCGTGACGTGCGGCACCGCGCGGGGATCCCGCCCCCGCGGGCCAGCGGCGGCCTGCCCGAGCCCGCCACGGGCAGAGCGGGGCAGGGGGGCCTAGGGATGGCATCTCTCTGGGGGAGAAAAGCTGAAGGGATGGGATGTCTTTGAGGGAAGAGGTGGAGAGATGAGGTGTGCTAAGGGAAGAGGAGGCGGAGGTGTGGTATAGGGTGTGCTTGGTGGAGGAGAGGTGCAGGGGTGGCATGTGCTTGGGGCAGAAGAGTTGGAGGAATTGGGATGTCCTTGGGGGAGAAGAGGTGGAAGAATGGAGTGTCCTTGGGGAAGGCATGGGATGGGCTTGTGGTGGACCAGAATGGATGTATGAATGGATGGATGGATGGGGTTTGCATTTTCTGGGCAAGAAGAGATGGAGGGATGGGGTGAACTTTAGGGAGAGGAGGTGGAGGGGTGGGATTCCCTTGGAGCAGAAGAACTTGAGGGATGAAGTGTCCATGGGGAAGAGGAGGTAGAGGGATGGCTTGAGCTTGGGGAAGAAGAAACTGAGGGACTGAGTATCCTTGGGAGACAAGAGCTAAAGATGTAGTATGGGTTTGTCATGGGCCAGGAAGGGTGGAGGGATGCAGTTTGCATCTTCTGGGCAAGAAGAAATGGAAGGATGGGGTCTTCTTGGGGAGAAGAGTTGGAGGGCCCGGGTGTGCTTGGGGAAGAGGAGGTGGAGGGATGGGGTGTGCTCAGAGGAGAAGAGGCGGAGGGATGATGCATGCATAAGGGAGAAGAGGTGGAAGAATGAGTTGTGCTTGGGGAAGAAGAGCTAGAGGCAAGGGATGGATGGCATTTATGTCTTCTGGGCAAGGATAGGTAGAAAGATGAAGTGTCCTTGGGGGAGAAAAAGTGGAAGGATGGGGGGACAAGCAGAAGCACAGGATAGGGTGTGCTTGTGATTGCAAGAAGACATGGAGGTACAGGTCTGCTCGTTCTTAACCAGTATATGCTCCTGATACAATGCTGTGTTACTATTCAACGTGACGGTGACCTTGACCTCGAAGAAGCCATAGGGAAACAAGCTGGCCCATATCACGTGCCATTTGCATCTCAGGGCCACTCTCCTGCTGCTGGATCCTCCCCGTGGCAGTGCAGTGCCTGCACGGTGTGTTGCTGGCTGACACATGCCAGGGCACACTTACCTGCACCTGCTGTTATTTTAGATGATGCTTTTTACATGGAACAAGAGCTGTAATGATAAAGTCGCCCTCGTGGGTTTGTAATCATTGCACAGTATTGGGAGAGCTGCCAGTGATATGTGAGTCACTTACATGCCTCCTGCCTGTCAGAGAGTTGACATTTGGTGCAGTGGCACATAGGACAGACTTTTTTCATTTTAGGGGGAAATGAAAACACTGACATAAAGAAAGCACAAATGGGCCAGTCATAACAAGCAACTTATTTGTGGCTGAAAGCAAGTAGATGCCCATCTCTCCCATCAAAACAAGCTTCAAGCAGGAAGCAATGCTGTGAAATAATACAAAACAACAATGGGCTCTTGAGAAGCTCCTCTCCGTGGGATAGGAACCTCTCAGTCAAGTATCTAGGAACACTGATAAGTTTGAAGTCTATTGGAATAGGAAATATTCACCAAATCAGCACAGAAACCCTTTTCCCTCCACAGTTCCAGGAAGTGATGGCACACCTGAAACAAGGTTGGGCTTTCTCTCCCTGTGTAGGCATCATCCCATTGATGCCTAGAAGGAGGCAGTGGGCATAGTGATGCCACAGGGATGGCATGTGGGAGAGGTAGTGGTGCCAGCTCTAAACAGGGCATGTCTGAGAGTGAGATGTCTGAACCAAAGCTACAGCTTGATGAGGATTTTACATAGCCATTCCCAAGAAGGTGGCTGGGTTGCAGCAGGCTCCAGTAGTGTGCTGTGCCAGATTGTGACCTGGTGTCTGAGTAGCTTAGGTTGGCCACAGAGGAGTTTCTGATGTTTTGCCTTCACCCTTTGATATATTATCCCTCATACCTATGTGGCATAGAGGCTTATTTGCTTGACTTCATGTGTTCAGAGTCTTTTTTCAGCAGTGTGAACACCTCTCTTTGTAACTAAGCCCCTTTCAGGAAGAGCTGCCCTTTGACCAAATCATTCCTGTTACATAAGAAACTGTTTCTTCAAAACAGGTTTGTTGGGTTTCAGATGGCAGGAAGGCAGGTGAACTGGTCAGGAGTGTGTCAGGCTGGATGACGTGTTGTTCCTCACAGTGGAGGCACTGCAATCTGCAACATGTGATGCCTAATGGTTGCTCCAAAAACCATGGCAGCACCTCTAGGGCACTGGCGCTGGGGGCTGGGGTGCTTACCAAAACCCTCTGTGTGTAGCCAGTGCTCTCAGAGCTCAGCAGTCCCAAAGGCAGGGAAAGCACTCACAAACTTGGGCTGTGGGGAAAGTGGACACACTGGTCCCTTGCACTGCTGGGCACACAGGTATTATTTTCCTCATTTATTTCACTCATTTTAGGCAGAGCGAGGGATTACCTGAGGCTTGTTCCTCTTTTTGAATTCAGAGACAGACCTAACACTTGGGCAAATTATTTAAATGACTGTTCCTCCAATGAGACAAAAAACCAAATGAACCTTGATCCTGTCCTGCTTATCAATACTTCTTCACCCAAAAGGGGGATGATCTTTAAAGACAACTTCTTCCTGTGTCCTTGCAGCAGCACCAAGAGATGGGCCTTTTGTTTAGGCATATGTGGGAGAAAAGCAGCTGGGCACAAACAAGTGGGAGAGTCAAGTCACAGGAATTAATTTATTTTCTTTATTTTATTTTAAAATAGTGGTAGGTGGGAGACATTAGTCTACAAACTGGGTAAACAGACCCACCTGTAAGCCCGATTGTCTGAATTGCTCATCTCTGCTGAGTGCCACCCCAGTTGTCATGGTCAAAGCCCTGTATCTGACTGCAGTGGTGTAAGGCAGGAAGCCCCACTGTTTAAAAGGGACAGCTCTGGATCTGGCCCACCTTCCCACAGGGCTTTACTGGTTTGTGAGGTTCTTACTGGTGTGTGACAAATCACAGTCCGTTATGGCGGGAACAGCTCAAAGTGAGGCCACTGCCAATTATAGGATTGCACAACAGGGGCAGAGCAGAAAAAAAAAGTCCATTGTGGTTTTAAGGCACCGGCGAGTTCTGACGTCTTTTTGTTTCAGTTCCCTTAAATATAAAGCAGTTTAGCTGTGGGAAGCACAAGTCTCTGGGAAGCTGCTATTACCGGATCAGCCACAAAAGCTGTTTCTTGCTGTGGCTGCACCATGGGTCCCTAGGTGGGCACAGCCACGAAGAGCGGCAAAGCAGCAGCCCAAGGAGCCCATTCCCCTTGGAGCCGCCTTCCAGTTTATTTATGTTCAACAACATTTAAAGTTAGTGCAATTATACAGCTGAGAAGAGAGAATAATCTTGAGATAACACATCCCAAGCTTTGCCAGTGTATGGGCAACGTGGTCTAACCAAGAACGTTACTGAAAGCCAACACGTGATGAATTCTCAGTATGAGTAACACCTGCAGGCAGGCTTGCCGAAAGGAAAACGAATGTTGCAGAAACGAAATCAAGAGTAGGAGAGAAAGGAAACCATCTTTTTCCTCTGAACTCAGTTATTTCTGCTGAATCAGCTTCAAGCTGCTTCTATGTCTCCCTTATAAGATCGTAAATAAATCTCTTCATTATTGCAGTTCATCTTCTCACCTTCCCAGTGCTGTCTGGTGTTGACAGCCCTTGTGTTAGCTGCGAAGCTCTTTGTTTCTCTCTCTCCCTTTCCCGTTTCTGCAGACCACAGAGTCGGCAGTTCCTGTTGATCCTTACGGGTCTCAGCACCCGAGCAGGAAACCAGGCTCCATTGTCAGAAACACAAACCAAAGGTCATTTCAGGAAAGCGCTGTGGGGTGTGGCCAAACTGAGCAAGGGTGATGATGGCCTTGGCAGGCTTTTTTTTTTTTCTTCTTAGTTTCTTAAATCACTCTGTCTTTTTTGCTCTTCTCTGGCAGCTTTCCTCCAGGGATCTCACTCACCATCACAAGTAAAGCTTCATGAATCTTCAAGACTTAAGAATTAATCTCAACCTCAGTTTTGAAGGAAAAGGCTCTGTTCTGTGTTAGTGGTTTTCTGGTGACAACTGCAACAAATCTTCAGCCTCCAGCAGCTGCCGCTGCATTGCCAAAACTTCCACTGTGGTCAAGAAAGAGGTTAATGCAGATTTAAATAGTTAAATTAAATACTCCAACTAATTCAGCTTGGAGTTGCTGATGTGATCCAGCACCAGACAGGAAAAGAAACACATCAGACCTGCCTGCCCACTGCTAAGGTGGAACCCCAATTGTACAGGTCTTATCTGCTGTTTAAATATTATCTAATGGCCCTACCACTAATTCTTGAACTCTCTCTAATGCTAATCTCTATTGCCTGCTTGCCTTGAAAGTGTAAACATATAGTTTTCTTAGTAAAATGTGAGCTTGCACAGCTTGTTCATATATATAGCAGTGCTCTGTCACTTGTAGAGGGAATGAACACTCGTCTTTGCCTCTGCAACCACCTTTGTGCCAAACAGGTGGGGTTAATCAATTAGTTGCAAAATGCTTAGAAAGATGAGTCACAGGTGTCTGATCTGGTGCCCAACGAAGACAGGGTGGACAAAGCAGTTTTCCTACTGAGAGTGATAATATTTGGTTGAGGACAGGGTTGGATAGCGGAGACCCTCCTTGATACAGCTGAAGTGTAATGAGTTTTAATCACGAAGTAGCTGTGAGGAAACTCAGTTGATTGAATTTTCCTGGTTTATAGGTTGTTATACAGTCAATTCTAAATCAGCCAGGTGAGATTATCTGGTGAGCTGAAGTTCTTTAAAAGTAGAAACCAAAGACACTGCAGGTGGCTCTCTGTACAGGCCACCCTGATTCAGCGTATCAGTAGTCACCAAAAAGCTTTCTAAAGAGCTAAAAAAGGATTTAAGAGATGGCAAAATTCACAAGGTAGATTTTAAAATGGTTTTTAGCGCTCATGAACGTGACAATATCCTCATAAAAACCACTTCGCAAATGCTATCCAGAAGAAGTAGGTATTAGTAAAGTAAATATTGATGTCGATCACTGATTATCAAGCTGGTGGAGTATTTGCTGAAGAAGCTCTCCTCCATCTGTGTAGGTGTCTTTGTAAACGCCAAGCATAGTGTTAGCACAGCTGCACCACCACTGCTAGGTTTTGCAAAAGTTCTTCCTTGGATGGTGTCTATGGTTATTTTCTGTCTGGCTATCTTTGTTGAGAATTTGAATGTGCTCCATTTCTGGAATTCTTCATTGCTTACTGTTATGCCAGATCTTTTTCAGGCTCTAGATGACTCCTCTTTCTGCTGTTCCTTATGCCTCCTCTGCACTTTGTCAGAATTTTTGTGTAGAGTCAATGCAGCACATGTGGGGTTGAAAAAAAGAAAGGGAAATCCCATGTATGAGACACTTGGCGCTTTCCTGACATGCCGGTAACTTGCAGCTAAGCCAGCAATCTGTTAAACTATGCAGGGCTCATTATTGGTGACTTGCTGTGAATCACTGAGCTCTAACAAGAGAAAAAGAGACTCCAAAGGGGCTCTGCTGCACAACAGCATGGTGAACCTGGTCTGCATCCAGTCAGGTTTCAGTGCTAAAGTGTCTCCCCTGTACCCCTCAGTGCTCTTCAGCTGGGACAGGAGCTATTTTGCATGGTTAGGGGATTTTCAGACTGTTCTGTACAGTCTCTTCTCTTAGCTGGATTTTCAAAGTGCCTTGTTTGAATAATCTCTGATTGGATAAAGAATCACTTAGTGATGCTAAATCCCACAAAGCAGATTTAAAGTAGAAAAGGTTTTAACTGGGGATTTAAGGGCAAAATGCAAACAGAATTAATAAAAGAAAGAGGGGATTGAACCAAAGTGGAACACAGTATCTTTTGTGAAACCTTCTCTTTTGAATTTTTTTAGGGCTTAACTGGTTTATTCATTGTAAAGATTAGAATTATACATTTGGAAAATACAGATAGTATGTTCAATGTTGTAAGAAAGTACAGCATGTTGTCTACAATTTTAATTGCCAGTGATTTGTATGAATGAGCTATTAGGTGTGTTTGGTTGGGGACCTTGGAGCAAGGTTTTTGCTATAACAAGTAAAAAAGTGAGAATTTGATTTGGATTTTATTTCAAAATGCCTGTTTAGGAAAAAACCCACAAAGTATAAGACTATATTGTGAGTAGATAGATCATCAGAGCTCAGATTCAGGCAGGAGTGTGTGAGCAGGCTATGTCTCTATTTCACACATGCACACACACAGACAGAGCCAAGAAGTACCCATTCTGGGGTGCTTTGGTGAGTACTGGCAGTCTCTAGCCAACAGAGCATCACTGGAGAAGGCTGGAAAACTTCCATCTCAGGATCTGCAATGCTGCATCATGACACTGTGGCACCTACTATATGCCCTGCCTCTCTATACAAATAGACTCTATGTCGGTTGTGCTAGCTGAGAAGTGTGGCAGACTGAAATCGTCTTAGTGAAAGGTGGCCACAGACTGTGGAGGCAGAGGGACAGCTTGAGTCATTGCTAGACTGACAACAGAGCTGGTATGAGAGGGCTGACAGCATCCCCTCTTGTGAGGTAGTTTCACTTTAAAGCTTCACCCCTTATTGTGGTGGAAATGAGTTCATTTCCTTTTCGGTTTTATTTTTCATACGCAGAAACATACACAGAGGGAGGAGGGTGTGACTTTTGCTGTTTGTTCTAAATGGACAGAAAATGAAAAGCCTCTTTGGAAATGGCAAGTCCCCTACAGCTGTTTTGCAGAAATGCCACAGGAGCTCAAGGCACGAAGGGCTGCATGAAGAAATGTGTCAGTGGCGATCACCTTGCATGGAATGAAAGGAGGCTTGCCCCTTCCTGTCAAGAAGTGCTCCTGTTGAGCTCTCAGTTCTTTCTCTTTAGATGTTAAGCAGCTTGTAGAGAAGGGGAGGACATGCTGGAAGTGGTGGGACAGGGTGGTGAGGTGCTAGAGATAGGACAGCTGCCCTCCCAAAGCACCCTTCTATTTCCATGCTGACCTAATGGCTGGATCCATCCATTTCTTGGTCTAAGGGAAGCTCTGCTACGGGGAGCAGTTCCAAATAGCACCACCAATTGCAGCTCATAATCCCCCTTCTGTTAAGTAAACTCCGCATTAAAGAACCTGCTGTATTTCCAAGGGACATCAGGGGAAGCAAAACCAGCAGAGCTCAACCTGATGTCCATGCTGCCTCTGAACATGGGAACAACCTTCTCCCACACATCCAGTCATGTGCTGGGTGTCGCCTCCCCACCCCAGCATGCACACTTTGGCTGTGGGTGTGCCATTGTGGGCTGTTGGTTCCTGGTGGGAAAGCGAAATCTGATGGGGTGACCTTTGGCATTAAGCATGGTAACAAACAAGTCAGAAATAAGAAGTCTCCCCTTGAGGGTTAGGACACTGAGTTCTTCCTCACCAGAGATCTCTCTGCAGATGCACTGGCTGACTCCAAGGGGTATAAAGGAGAAGTAAATAGGGGAAACAGGAAAAAGGCTTTTGCACTTGACAGCAACAAAGTATCTTTCACACTTTACAACCTGTTTCCATTCTCTCAGACATCTGTGCTTTGGGAAGGTCTCGGTGTCAGCGACACTTTTTGTGTCTGGGGTGCTGTGTGTCTGTCCCAAGCCCCTCGGCAGGGCTGTCACCATCCCCGCAGCCCCAGATGTACAGGAGGGGAGCAGAGAGGCACGGGTGCCTAGGGGCAGGGAGGAAGGAGAGGGGGGTCACGGTGAGAAGATGTGTGGGCTGTGTCCCACAGACAGGATTAGGACTCGACTTCACGTGACAGTACCTTGGGTTGCATCATGCTTTGTGACCATGAAACCGTTCTCCCTCCTGATTTCATCATCCTGCGGTGGGCAGAGGTGGAGCTGGGGGGGGAGGCACGTGGGCTGTGCATCTGCAACGAGCTCTCAATCTGCAAAGACAAAAGAATTCAGTCTTGGTTGTTGTTGTTATTAATACAAGACAATTTAATTGTCAGGTGGTAGTAGGAGTGTGGCAGCGAATGGCTGGTGTGACCAGACTGTGTCTGCAGTTATAACAAAGCATGATGGCAGGCAGGGAGAGCCGAGGGGAGCACTGTGCCAAGGAGGTGACTGAGAACCTCTGAAAGGGCTAGGGAAGAGGTTGGCAGTGGAGGAGCCTCCATGGGCAGGCACCAGCCACTTCCCACTTCCCTGCAGCTCTGGGGAATGCTAGGACTGTTTTGTAACATGGAGTCATCAAGATGTGGACAAATTAATCAAGAGTCTGTACAAGGGTCTGCTGATAAGGTATTACAGATACTTTCCTTGTCTGGACCCCAGTGCTGCAGGCAAGGGTATCAGAGGGAGATGCTGTGCAGGTGCTTCCTGAGTGTTCAGAGTAGCTGGCAGGGTGCCCTGAGGAGTGGGTGTCCCAGAAGGTACCTCAGAGAGTGGGTGCTGGGTGGGATGTCCCATGCCAGAGGACTTGTAGGATCCCACTGAGCATGGCAGGGAAGAGGAGAAAGCTAGAAGCTCCCTCTGTGGGGCACCTGGAGCAGACTGCCCCACAAGCCCCCACCCAGCCCTGAAGGGAAGCCTTTGGGGGTTGGTGGTCTGTACCCTGTTGGTGGGGTTCTGGGAGGAGACTATCTGGCTGGCTGTCTCCCATGTCTCAGGCATGCTTGATGACCCTGTAGATGCTGGAGTGTTCCTGGTGACCACATGGGATATGACCTCTTGAGATGATCATGTGACCTCCATGGCATGTGACTCCCTGAGACCCTCACTTTGGGATGTCTCCTATGATCCTGTGTGATAAGACCACTTCAGGTGGCACTGGTCACCATAATGTATATGCACCACTGGGGTGTCCTTGGTGACTCCATGAGAAGTGAAGCTCCATGAGGTGCCCCTGGTGGCTATGAATGCTGGGATATCTCTGGCAGAGAAATGTTAAGCAGCATGGGTCTGCTTCCCTTGCAGCCCCAGGCTTTCTCTTGAGACCCCTCACCAGTTTTTCTAGAGAGCTGGTGTCCCCACCACCACCACCTCCTCCTCCTTGAGCTGTTGATGAAGTTCCCACGTCACCTCACTCAGGCTGGGAATTCATGCAAGGGCTCAGATGGGCTGACCAGTTGTCTTCTGCACTGTCAATGCAATCACTGCACTCCTGAGCTTCAAGTTCCTGCTGCTTAGCCAAGGCCACATCTGGCCATATATCTAGCAATGCCGTCATCTGGGTCTCCAGCCCAGGAGTTCACAGAGTCACAGAATTCCACATTTGGCCAATAAATCTGGTAGTGATCATGTCAAGTTTAAAAAACCATAAGGCTCAGACCAGGGAAGCCCACAGGAATTTGGAAGCTTAGTCAAAGTAAATAATGTAAACTTTCAGTTTTGGGTCAAGAGTGAATTACCGTGAAAAAACTCCTTTTTGTGTGTGTGTGTGTGTGTGTGTGTGTGTGTGTGTGTTTGTGTGATTTCTCAGCAATTTCCAAAAAGCAGAAAATGGTGGCACCTGCAAAAACAACAAGCAAAATACCTTGTTGGTCTTTTAAAACCCTCAGTTAAAAAATTCCTGCTACCATATGTGGGAAAATGGAGTCATGAGAGCAGTCAGCCAATGACCAGTTGGACCTGCAGTTCTGGGAAACCTTCAAGAAATAAAGGAGAATCTCCCAAGTCCCTATTTATGTATTTATCCACCAAATGATAAAGTATGCACGGTAGACAATGCACTGAATCTAGTAATGGCAGCTCTGATAATCACTATATCTAACCATGATACTCTTTGCATTGCCTAGTTCTAGTTTTATTTGCTTCCATGTCCCCAGGTTTCCCGTCTTTCAATTTTTTTTCTATAATGATGCTTCTGGGTGAGGAACAACTCTTCCTTGTAAATGATGTCCTACCAAGCAACCACATCCTTAACTTAATGAAAAAAAGCTAGAATTTAAACAGACTTGGTGAAAAGCACTTCTTTTTCATTTTGTTGTTGATGTAGCCTATTTATCGTCTAATATACTTGTAATTATGGTTATTGCTTCTTGATATTGGATTGGCATTATTATTAGCTTTATTAAAATATGATCAAATTACACTGTTAATTTACATAGATCACTTACAATAAAATAATTGGAAGTGTGAGGTGTACGTATAATTGCAGCAATCACCAAAATATTGTTCCACTTGATGCTTACGAGAGGTTAAAGAAAGATCATATTCTTTCAGAGATGTATGGGCAGTGACGTGTAAGATGAAAACCAGTAACTCTACTTTTAATGTTGAAGTAACAGTATGAAAGAGGACTTCTCTTTCATTAGTATATTTGTGGGATTTATTAGACAGGACTAGAGAAAGATTGCAAATATGCTTAACTGAAATTAATATGGATATTTCTAATGCGAATATTTCATTTCTTCAGTTACTTATACTATCCTACCGACAGATCAGAATCTGACAAATCCAACAAACTGTAAACCCAGCTTCTATGTGCATGGAAAAAAAAATGTAAATTGAGAAATCAAGCAGTTGTCGGCCAATAAATGGAGCTTGTTTTGTGACCTCCTATGGTAGTAGAAGCCTTGGTGGTTACAGACTTCTCCCAGGAGCAGAACATGCAAATTGTTTGTAGAGCAAAGAGAAGGACAGGTTTCATAAGTGAGCAGAACTTGTAGGAGCTGCAGTTGTGGTATATATAGCTATTTTCCACCTGCTATTTCTTTTCCTCTATTTACTTCTGCTCTGCACCCCCAGGAGTTTGCTGCTAAGGCATGGTGTAGAACAGAGCTTTTAGGAAGGAGCACTCAAGGCAGCCTTTTGCTGAAGTGATGCTGTGTGCTGGACCATGAAGAGAGAGATTTTTCTCATGCTTGTGCTCTTAATAGCTAAGGTCATTCCAGCCAGATGCATCTGACTGCTCTTCCATCCCCACCAGTCATCAGAATATGGCCACATCAAGTGGCAAGTGTGATGTGGCCGAAATTCTCAATATCTTTGGCAAAAATGTTATCAGAGTGAAGAATCAAAGTTGTTGTGTTCTGTGGGATAGTGGGATTGGTACATTTTCCTGTGGTTGTCAAATATTTGATCCCATACTCTGGGCGTGAAGTAGAATCAGCATAGCATATCAAGCATTGCCAGGCAGGGTCCTCTCAGGCACATGCTGATGGTGCTGGCTGTGGGACACCTGAGAAAGAAAATCCTGGAACTACCGATAGTCATGAAGTAATCTTTCCTTTCTTTTATTTGACCGGTTTCTGGCAACTTACAAGAATAAGGACTCTCTGATTCAGAAGATACATTTGTGGGCTGCATATGAAATATAATTACTGATATTTAAATATAAATATAATTAATATCACAGGGTATCATTTTATATATAATATAAACATTAAATAAAATTAATTATACTTAATCCTACAAGAATAAGTTTTCTTCTGAACACTTTTGACTCGGACACTGTACTTTGGCAGCGTGGCTAAATTCTTCACTAGAGTTACTGACCTGCAGGCTGGTTATCATAGCTCTAAATCATCATCTAATCATTTTTCTGCTAGCTTTGCCAATCTGACTCATTCTTTATTTGAATAATTTGGAAAACTGCAGTAAACTTCAGGAATTCAGGGACAATGAGACACATGCACAGAAATAAACATAGGGCAAATCTGTTGTGTCTCTAAGGATGTCTGTTTGTCTTTTTACTTTATGCCTATCGATATAGAAGGTCAACTGATGGGAGAGTCTGTTTAAGAACAAAACTGAGAAAAACCTTTATGCAAAAGGGGAAGCAGTCATCAGAACTTGTCTATGTAATTATGGGCTATACACATCTTATATTTACTGAAGCAGAGGAAATGGAACAACTTTAAACCACATGTTTAAAGTGTACTCGGCCAATACCAGCATGATTAAAATCTGTCTATCCTCATGCCTCTTTGTTTTAGCCTTAACTGATGCTTCCACAGTTCAGTAATCTCTGGTATAGAGAGGAGGGTAAGAAGCCTCTCTGCAATTCATTTTTATAGTGTTTCCATGATTGTTTACCAGAGAATAAACAGGAATCCTTGCTTCTCAGTGTAGATTAGCCCAAGATATTACAGCTGTTGTCAATGTTAGGGTTAGGGAGAAGGAGTCCTTTTGAAAGGGTAATGTTTAGAAGTTTCAGAGCAGTGACAATTTTCACTTATTTCTAAGTGCTGAAGCATAGAGGTGAACAGGATTGTGGTGAAAGTTGCACTCAGCTAAAACCATTGAACTGTGTTCTCAAAGACAGAGGAAATCCAAACCCCAGGAAAATAAAGGGGAAAAGCAAAAAACCGTCCAAAGATCCCTTATGGGAATCAATATATTTGCCTCTCTCTCTTCTATAGAGCCTAGAGGAGTAGCCTCTTTCTTGTTATGTGAGGTCAGATGCTCTTCATGATTAAATTATTAGAGAGTGTGCTGGAAGGGCACTTTTCGTTTCATGTTAATCCTTTCTACTCTCCATTGTGTCATGTAGGCTAAGCAGAGCCTCTCAGTGGAAATCCCCAATAGGTAATATTTTCTCTTTCCTGTATTTCTTTGACATTTATTGTACCAAAGCTATATGGAAGTTGCTGCTGCTTTTCAAGCATTGATGCGGAGGACAAAGCTTAAAGGAGAGGCCATTCAGAAAAGCAGCCAATGATTAGATAAATAATTATACCCCTTCCCTAACTTCTTCTCTAGGACTTTTCTAGACTGAGCCAAACACATGGCACTGGGACAAGCATGCATGGGTGGGGGATGGTATACACCATCTTCCTGTCTGTTGTTTCAATTTACCTAATTTAACACTTCCATCATTTGAATTCTAGTTCTTCTCTTAAATATGGCCTCTTGACTTAGAATATTGCTGGGTATCCTCAAAGAGCTGGCCCGGAGGGTCACATGCATTACCACAACAGCATGGTCACAAACATGCCCTTCTTGCAATATCTCCTCCTTTTCTGCTGTTAGCTTGGCTTGCAGAGTCCTCAAATCCCCATCCTGATTTAAGGGGTGATGGATGTTGCACTGAAGATGCGCTAAAAAGTGCTACCACTGCTTCCTGTCTGTGTGGGTGTGTGACTGGAGGAATGGGGTGCTAACCACTGCTCAGAGAACTACATCCCCCCTCCGCAGTGGCTTCTGCCACAGAGAAAGATTCTGACCAACAGGAAAGTGAAATAATCACAGCTCTCAGTGGTCTCTGACTCTCTGTGTTGCAGTTTCATGAGCTCCCAATCAACAGACTTTTTGTGTGCTTATTCCCTGCCCTCCACTTTTACTTTTCCCTTTTTAGTTTAGTTTTGAGGTTTTTCTCTTTCCCTCCTCTTATTATTTTTTCTGAAAGAAGAAATATTTGTATAGTACTTTGTTAAGCCTCATCATTTTGTGTTGTAGGGCTGCTCAGCTATCTGCAAAAATTTTTTATGTTGTGCATGAAGATAAGAGAACCCGCAGATGACAGCTCTTGGCAGAATTTCATTTAATTGCTCACTAATGTAGCCTGAGAAGCCTGATATTCAGGTTTGCTAAAAGAGGACCTGAAATGACACATAGTCCATATTTGACCCTGTGTTTGAAGAAGACTCATGATTGTGGACACTGTTTAGTGGTTTGATGTAGTGTAGCAAAGGTGCTGCCAGAGTAAAGAGGGCTTTGAAAACTGCTTTAAAATACACTGGTTTGTCCTCTGCATGGTAAAACTCTTTTTACCAGCTTCCTTCCTTCAAGGTCAGAATAATGATCAGTCATGCTTACATAAAAAAGTTTATTTAAAAAAAAAAGGGGTGGGAGAATGAACAAGAGACAGAAACGAGCTTGATTTTCAAAGGAAGACATTCAGACTTGACACAGACAGGTGTAAAAGCAATGAGTTTTCAAATACAAACTTTGTTTAGACACCTTCATATAGTCTCCAAATGAAAGGAGGAGACAAGGTCTCTTTTATTTGATCATAGTCCTCCAAAATGCCTTTCAACTCTCAAAGGAGCAGAGACCCGTGATTATGCTATGCTGCATCTCCAGTGCTATGCTACCCATCTAGGTGTGCTGGGGACTCAAGGTGTGAAAGATGTAATGGAAGAAGGAGGCAGTGTTGGGGAAGTGGAGGTTTTGAGGTTTCCAGAATCTTTGAAGCTGCTTTAGGATGAATGAAAAAAGAATAAGGAGTGAAGAGGAAAATGCAGGAGACAGATAGCAAAGGAGAGAAGTATGGTATTTCCATGTGCTGGTGGACAACTGGTCATGGAAGCAGTAACAGGAATGTCAAAACTGAAATAGTCTCTTGTTATCTTACAGCTGATAAAGCAAAACCTGTGGGTGATGCACAGAGCTTAGTGCAGGAAGTTGTTACCAAGGCTTTTCCCAGGCTAATTTCTGGAAAACAGTTGTTCTGGTGCTGTTGGTGTGGAAACACAGAACTGTTCTGCAGAAAGAAAAGATAATGGAAAACAAAGCCTGAGCACTCAGAAAATCCTGTGAGAATGGAGGCTTTTCAGGAGATAATTCAGGGGGAGACTGTGAAACCTTCTAGAAAGAGTGTATTGCATCATTTCAACAGAGGGTTAGCTTATTGCTCTGCATGAGCAGGCATGTCACCACCACAGAGAAGTAACCCAGTGAGTCATCCACCAAAGCAGACCTAAGCCCCCTAAAACTGCTATCCATTATTCAACTTTGCTTGGGTCGTGTATGCAGTGACCCTCATCTTACAAATCAAACCCTAAGTTACTGATTCAAAAACCACAAAAAAGCACACTCTTTCAGGGCTGGGAGAAAATAAATATCTAAATTATTGAACTCTGTGACAAGTCTTTCAGACATTACATGCTGGATGAAAGGCTTGATCCTGAAAAAACCCTACTTCAAACAACATTGAAGTTGGTCACCCTGTTTTTGTCATGCTTCTGTAACTACTGATATTGAAAGGTCTGTAAAGCCCTGTACCCTAATCTTTTCTGTTTATAATTTTGTAAAAAACTCAGACCTCACCTTCAAGTTTTCTCATTACAGGTATATTTTTCATTTAGATGTGGTTGTTGAAGTCTGAGGGTATTTTTACCTTGTAGCCCTGGCTGATTGTGGTGATAAAGCTATTTTCTCTGACCACCTACTGTAACAGAACCCTCAGGGCAAATTGGGCTGCTGCTGTAGTTCTTTTCCATCGTTGTTATTTGGTGCAGATCAGTATTGTCTGATGAAGATGACCTTTATCTGTGTGGCTGACAGGAGTTTATCTGATGAAGTTGCCGAAAAGGAGCACTTGCATTTACCTGATTTTCACTAGGTGCCTCTTATCTTGCTTTATTGTTGCTGACTGTTTGAAGAAGCAATGTTTCATCTTCTCATCTGAAGGTGAGATCCCATTTCCCTGCCTCAAGGTCCACACTTTCACTTAATGGCAGTTTTCAAGAGAAATAGTGCTCTGGAAGAAAGGGCCTACAAGCCACTTATGAGAAAGCAACAGGTTCCTTCAGAAACTTATCATGGTTCTTGGAGTCTGGGCAATATGACTGAGGGACTGAATCTCACCCTGCAAATCTGAATTCCAGTGTGACTGTCAAGCTTTCACACACAGCTCACCCATGCACAGAAATATTTCCCCATAGATAATTTGATATTACGTGTTTCAAATTCACAATGTAACATAAATTCCTCCAGTTTGGAGGCAGGCACAGTACCATGCTATTAGACAGGCAACCAAAAATTCCTATCAGCTGTTTGCAAACAGCTGCAAGTTATCTCTGCAAGAGAGGAAAGAAACAACAACAGCCCCTAATTATTTGGAGTTGGAAAATTGATTTTAGAATATAATGATGTGTTTAGGGGTTGATCTTGGTGAGAGAAGCTAGTTAAGTCTATCAAAATGATATTTTTCTGACTGCTCACCGTCTCCAGCCTGCTGTCCCAGGCACTCCAGGACAGGGCAGGTAGCAGCCCAGAGCAATTGCGGTTTGCAGGTCTCTCTCTGGAGCCTGGTACTGATGACATTCCTGTCTCAAGGCTAATGTGGATTCACTTTAGTCAGATAGTCTTTAATAGCAAAAATAATTTCAGTTATTTCAGAACATCAAATGAAATCTTCACTTCTGATGCTATATCTTTGTAGAGAAGCAAGAGACGGCTTTGGGGGCTGTTTCTGTTTTGCCTGTAAGCAATGCTGCTGCAAGCTCTGCTACAATGTTGTGAAGGTGTCTGAGTGGAAATTTTAGGTGTGTGGTTGTAGTTTGCAGCTCACTTGTTTAGAGATGAACTTTCTGATTTCACCAGAGTGTTGGGCAGGAAGGACTGTGGATGCAAAATGGCCTTTTTTTGGTGATTGTGAGTATACAGCAACAGGGCCAGGGACTGAGAGGAGGAACATCCATGGCAGCTGTGCATTGGAAGGGTCCGCATGACAGCCGAGGCCCCGGCTCTGGCCCAGCCACCCACTTGAAGCAGATGGGTGCAGCTCCCTTGGCATTTACACAGCCGGCTGCAGCTCTGCTGCTGATACTGATTTAATGTTGCATCTGGCCTTCATGCCACCTGTGAGCCTCGTGGGAAACCAGCGAGACGTTGTTTTGCGTGTGGGTGTCCATTAGCACATGTTGGTGTATCTTCTCCCTTGGTGACCGCTGGGCTCTGCATCAGGGAGCAGCAAAGGCTGGTCTACTCACTGTCATGTCCCTCTCGCAGAATTTACCATCACATCAGCCAGACCAGAAAAAGGAAACTAACATCTGGCTGGAGCACCTCAAATCAAAGTGCAATCCCTCAGCCTAAAACACTCTGATGGCAACTGATGCAGGTTTTAAATTGTCTCTGGAGAATCACAGGTTTCCTTTGGCTCCGTCTCCTGTAGGGTGGGAGTTCCCTGTACAAGGGACCCCATAGAAAATTAATAAAAACTATCAAACATTTTATGTAATTAATAAAATGACTTACACTTGGCCACAGTGAGCCACGTAAGCTTTTGCTCTTCAGGGCTGTTGACGTAGTGCTGGCTCCTGCAGGAGGTGGGTGCTTGCAGCCCTGCTCCAGAGATTTGCACAATGCAAAAATGGCATGTTTGTCAGACAGGAAACCATCCCTGGCTGGCTTCACACTGATCCCGGCAGCCACAGCCTGACTTCCCTCTGAGGAAGAAGTTTATCTTTCAGTGCTGTCTGGTTTCCTGTGTAGCAGGTGGAGGAGGTAAGAAATCGTTCGCCAGAAGTGTCCATATCTTTTATCTCCAGCAGTAACAGGGAAAGTACCAAGACTGTTTGCTGTAATTTAATATGGTTGAGGATATGTAGAGGTGGGAAAGACAGGACACGGAGGAAGAGTCCTTATATCAGAGAGGCAGTCCCTGCAGAATTACACTTGAGTGAAGTCTGGATCTGCCTACCCAAGTCTTTAGTTCAATACAGGAATGACCAAGCAATAAACTCATTCTGAGCATTCCCATTCAGCCTGGAGACATTTCTGGTCAAAACCATAATTTCTGTATATGCCATCCATTTCTATAGGAAGGGGATGATACCTCTGACTTTCCAAGGATAATGTCTTCTTGCTACATTCATTAATCTTTAGTAAAGGAAGCAAGAGAGGACAAAAATGACACCTACTGGACGCATTGGGGTACATTCTCTAGCAAATGTCTAAATCTAAAAATACAGATATTTTACAGCATCTGATGGCTGCAATTACTTGGCTGTTTTGGGTGCTTGAGAATCTAAGTACTTCTGGCTTCTGGTAGGATTGCAGGGAATTGTTATGTTTATGGCAAAGTGCATTCAAACTTGAAACGTTTAAGTGCAAGACTAACATTTCTCAGAAAAAACTGCACAATTTCTGTGATTCATTTCCCTTGCCTGTAATTTGTGGATGTCATGGGGTTTTATCCATGCTGTATCAGGACTGCATTGTTTAGTCCTTGAATGGTATTTTAGAGCTGAAGACTGATTGTTTAAAACTCCTTATTACACCTTTATGGCACCCAATTTTAAAAAGAGTAGAAAGAAGGATACTGGGAACTACCAACCTGTCAGCCTCACCTCTGTGCCTGGGAAGATCATGGAACAGATCCTCCTAGAAGCTATATTAAGGTATGTGGAGGACAGGGAAGTCATTCAACACAGACATCTTGTCTTCACCAAGGGCAAATCTTACCCGATCAACCAAGTGGCCTTTTGTGATAGAGTGACTACATCAGTGGACAAGAGAAGAGCTGTGGATGTCATCTATCTGGATTTCTCCAAGGTTTCTGACACAGTACCCCTTCTCTCTAAATTGGAAAGATACTGATTTGATGAATGGTGGATAGTGGATGAGGAATTGGCTGGATGGTTGCATTGACCACGAGGTCAGTGGCTTAGTGTCCAGACTGTTGTCCCTCAGGGGTCTGTATTGGGTCAAGTACTGGTTAGGATCTTCATCAATAACATAGACAGTGGGATCAAGTGCACCCTCAGCAAGTTTGCAGATAACACCAAGCTGAGTGGTGCAGCTGACAGGCCTGAGGGATGGGACACCATCCAGAAGGACTTGGACAAACTTCAGAAGTGGGCCCCTGTAAACATTTTCAGGTTCAACAAAGCCAAGTGCAGGGTTCTGTACCTGGTATCAATACAGGCTGGGGGATAAAGGGATTGAGAGCTACTCTGTGGAGGAGGACTAGGGCCTACTGGTGGATGAAAAGCTGGACATGAGCTGGCAGCATACACTTGCAGCTGAGAAACACAAACATATCCTGGGCTGCTTCAGAAGAGTCATGGCCAGCAGATGGAGGGAGGTGATTCTGCCCCCCTACTCCATTCTCACAAGACCCCAACTGGAGTACTGCATTCAGGTTTGGAACCCTCACCATAGGAAAGACATGGACCTGCTAGAGTGTGTCCAGAGGACGGCTGCAAAAAGGATCCAACGGATGAAGCACTCTGCTATGATGAAGGCTGAGAAAGTTGGTGTTGTTCAGCCTGGAGAAAAGAAGGCTTTGGGGAGACCTTATTGCAGTCTTTCAATATTTAAAGGGGGCTTAAAAGAAAGATAAGAACAGACAGCAGGGCCTGTAGCAATAGGACAAGGGGTAATGGTTTTTCAACTAAAAGAGGGTAGATTCAGGCTAGGTGTAAGGAAGAATTTTTTATGATGAGGGTCGTGAAACACTGGAACAGGTTGGCCGGAGAGACAGTGGAAACCCCATTCCTGGAAACACTCAATGTGAAGTTGGTTGGGGCCCTGAACAATTTAATCTAGTTGGAGTTGTCCCTGCTCAGTGCAAGTTGGGGGCAGACTAGATGACCTTTAAAGGTTCCTTCCAACCCAAACCATTCTGTGACTCTGTGATGCCTTGTGGATTAAAATTTAAGATAGATGTAGAAAAGGCAAGATGTTTATTCTCATACTAACGAAGAAAAGCTCATTGTCCCACATTAATCTGATGCAAAATCAGCTTTGTTTAAAATAGGGGAAGAGTAAACATTGTTTCTTAATCCTGACAAAAGTTGTTTCTGGGGCCCAAACCAGCACTATAAAATTATTGACATGGTGGCCTTTCCTCTGGAGGTACTCGTATAGGTGCATATGATGAGGCCAGCATCACTTGGGCAATGCAGTGTGACAAGGTGCACAAAAGGTGTTCTTCCATAAGGCTTTGTTAAAGCACACAGTTCTTCAGATAAGATTTGAGTCCTCTTTTTGGACTTCACAGCTGACTCGCAGTAGGAACATTCAGCTAGGCTTAGATGTGAATGACTCTGGTCACCTACTGAACAAGAGTGGATTTGGTGGTGTCAGAAATGATGGTGTGTACAGAGGCTTATACTTTCAATGTTCCCATAAGGCTGTTGGACTGAAACCATCTTATTTAAGGGAACCTGACTCTTTCATAAATACTGGCCTGAGTTTAAGAGAGGATATTCAACTGGGGAATTGTCATAGCCGTCTAAGAAAGCTGATGAATTTTTAACCAGTGGGATTTTTTCCCCTCATATCTAAAGTTTCATAGTTAAATTTCACCTATCATTTCATTGTCTAATTTGTCACTTCTGCAAGATTATTTGGCAGGTTCTTGTAACTCAGTGCAGGAGGAATAAGACTGTCCTACAAATTGTCCTGCCTGATGATTATCAGGGCCTTATAGATAGAAGTTATATTTTGTTTTGAGGATATTGAAAGCAGTGGAGCTATTGTGAGAAGTAATTGCGGTTTTATGACATGAAATTCTGTTCTCTGGGAGGGCTGGCCTAGGCCAGGACAAGGTTGACATTGGCATCAACTAAAGATAAGTCCACAGGTGAGCCCCACGACTTATTGTCAGGTAATGAGGATTTGGAGTTGGACTGGAGTGAGCACAGAAAGGAAAATTTTCTGCAGTGCCTTAAAATACTGGGATTTATATTCAATATGTAGAAAAAAAGATTCTGGTAAAAGGGAAACTGTAGAGAAAAATATCCTTTTAAAAACTATCCCTGAAAAATGAAAGAATTCCAGAGATGAAGTCCAAAGCACTGCATATGCACTCCTGCTCATCAGCTGTCTGTTCAGGAGGACCACAGGCTGGAAGAGAGGACCCTGCTGCAGGACAGCTTCAATACTGAGTGGTCAGAGATTTAAAGCAGAGAACTGACTGAGTTATACCCCATTTCTCAGTGAGAAGGGAATATTCTTTTAGTTTCTGGTGGCTTAGCTCCCTCTGCTGTGTGAGTTAGCTGAAGGGTTAGGCAGGAAGATTTGCATTGGCTTCTGAGGGAAATCAAAGGACAAGCTCAGAAAAAAAAATTTAGAGAATAAAAAAACAAACCTTTAATACGGTGTCAAATGTACCAGACTGTTTTTTGCTCACTGTATTTCTGCTGTCAGCCTCCAACCCCCCAGCAGCTTCACCAGCATTTGTGGTGCCAGTGGGACCAGGCAACCACTGCCAGCATTTGTAACCCAGTTTATTTATTAGGAGACTGACTTCCAGTTTCACAGGGGAAGACCTTAATTGTCCTCCCACCCCTAAAACAAAAGCTTAACATAAAGGAAAAGAACAATGTAACATTTGCACTGTTGATTGCTAGGGGATTTGTTTGCTCCTAATGGATAATTAGTATACATATTAACTTTTTCCTTCTGGCTTCCTTATTTGTCTTGCTGGTTTTCAGTTTCCCTTTCATGATCTATTTTTCTTCTCATGATCGCATTGCACTTATCCCTGTGATAGGCTGAGAACAAAATAACTGATGACTGTATACTGGCAGGTGTCTTATCAAACATATCTCCAGGGCATTTGAAGTGAGTTGTTTCATTAGCCTCGCTCCTATTAGCGATGAATTAGAATAGTTAGCATTTTAGGGCTGCTGTAAGTGAAGTTTGTTCAGTACATTAAGAGGACAAAATACATTAAATAGGTTTGGGGTTGGATGGTCTCTGCCAGTTCCAGCTGGAACAAGCAAGGGGCCAGTCAGCACAAGATGTTGCTTGTGCTGCTAGTTACTGGCAAAAGTCAGCTATCAGCAGAATAATCTTCAGTTCCTTTTGGGTTGTTTGCATAATACATACCAGGTACTTCCAAGCTATATTGTCTTAAGTCCAGCATGGGTTGTGTTTGTCAAAGTTGTTAATGACCAGGACCCAAACCCATCCTTAGGTAGCTAGGACAAGGTGTTCTTCTCCCCTATTTTAACAGCCGCCCATTTAAAAATTAGTGTTTGCATCCACTTAAAAGCCTGAAGCCAACAAGGGGACTCTCTCAACTGCAATGAGTTTGGGATCACGCTGTAAATGTTGAAGAGAAAAACTTTTGACAGTAGTTAGCAACAGCCTTTGCAAAAGCGCTGTTCATGTCTTCAGGATCTGCTGTTGAGCAATGCAGAATATTCTGAAATTTCCTCTTCAGGTACAGCTGTGTCTAGGTGGGAGAGACTGTCAAATGCTTTCTCAAAGCCTGTGTTCAGCTTTATTTTGCAAATACCTGAACTTTTTGCTATTTCCTTCCTATGTTGTGTTGATCTAGATTGTTTTAACAGGCAAACATTGTTCCAGTCTTTGCATATTTGTCTTTCCTTTGAACTCAGATTAGATATTGTGACAGGAAGTCTAATATGCTCATTTCAGCCAAGTTTTCATTCCAGAGCTGACTGCTGATTAGCTAAAATATTACTCTGAAAATATACTGAGAGATGCTTTGATGCAGTCCTCTTTGCGTGACTGAGTTGGGAAAGACATGGGTGTATAAGATATTTTACCTAGGGACTGCCAGCATTTGAGCCCAGGCAATGGGGACATCCTCTAGTGTTTTATCCTTAGTGGTACTCCAATACAATTAGATTTCTGGGCTTTGTAAGAGAAAAGTAACAAACAATAATGAGAATTAGAGTAATTTACAGGTGAATTAGAAATAGCGAAGGAAAGCTGAAATTATGCTTAGATTTTGAAAGGTGTTGTAAATGCGTATTCATTTGATTTAATATGCCAGATTTAATCAGAAGTTATTGGAACACATTATAAATCAGAATGTAGATACTTATGAGCCTTTTTAGATATACTAGACTACTTCACTTTCTACCACTGCAAAGGTCAAGGCACACAGTCATGGTGCAAGGAAACATAAGTCAACCTATAATTGTTTTTAATCTCAGACTTCAGGGATAGCAGTAATCTGCTCTGCATCTTCGGCCATATGCAGGTGCATTTATGTACTGATCTTTAAGAAGTGCTTTAGTTCTATTGACTTAGATATTCCCAAAGGACTTCTACCAAAGAGTGTAAGAGAGAAGTTAATCCTGAAAATGAAGCAGATTCTGATGAATTTTAAGCAAAACACTTTTCTTACTGGAACTGGATTGAATTTGCACTGTTAAAGGGGTGCATCTGTTCTGCTTTATCCCTGATTAGGAGAGCTTCACCTCTACTGGTGTTGCAAACCTCTGAGGCAGGCAGAAGGATCAGAGCCCAGCTGGTGGGAATCACATCAATAAAGTGAGATTGATTTATCAGAGCTGAAAAGGTGAAAGGAAGATTTGGTAGGTGATTAAAGCGTGTTACAGCAGGTGCTGCAAACAGTGACAATTTTTTGTGTTGTAGCTCTATAACTGATGTCACCAATAAAGAAAGTAAACACTCAGGTTTCAGACCCTTGTTCAAGCATAACTGAAGATTGAAGGCAAGCTTTTATTTTAAACACATGTGGGTGGTCATCCCTCTTCTTGTATGTCAGATTGTTACTGCCTTGTCTCAAAAATTTCCTCAGTTCTTGTTTTCTGCTATATACACCACAAGCTCTAGACAAACAGCTATGCTTTGTGTGTAGTCACTTTTCTAAGAAGCTTGCTTTGTGAGCACCATCCCTTTGCATTCAATTACTTCATGCTTGTAGGCTGATTAGAGAAGGGTCAAAGGATTGGTATGTTTATGTACATTCAGTGCTGAGAATGACTGTGTGCTGTGAGCCGTGCTACCCGCTTTTGCTGCACTCAAAGCACAGAGCTAGGTGGAGATGGAATTAATTGCTAACCAGTTATCTTATCTGAAAAGCCACTGAGTTAAGAGAGGAATCACTTGGGTTATGTATGGTTGAGAGAGGGCATGACCCCTCATTTCAGGGGTTTGTGGGATTTTCTTTTTCTCCAGGGAACAGTATTACAAATGAAATAAGCACAGTTAGGGCAGGCGAGAGCTTGATTTGGGAAGTGTCAGCACTCTGCAGAGATATCACAGAGCTGCTGATGCAAAATCAAAACATCAAGCTGGGAGCCAAAAGGTGGTGCTGTTACTGCAAGGAAGAGGAGCAAAAAAAACCCCACCAAGTGGATTCCAAACTCTTCAGCAGTGTTTGGGGTCAGCTAGGGAGCAAGGGTAGAGCTAAGGGTCTCCCTGTTTTTTTCAGGTAATGGAATGCTCAAGGACTATCTTAATGTGCACAACACCTGGTTCTGGTGGGCAGAGCCCAAGAAAGCAATAAAACTCAACACAAAAATATGCGTCTGGAGGGAGAAAGGAAAGGAAGAAGGAAATCGCAGGCTTTCACCTTGTGAGACCTCAGACAGAAAACAAGACTGGAGAGAGGTGCCAGGTGATGCTGGGCTGGGCTCTGCAGGGCAAACAACCTACCACGTGCACTATGAGGAGTCAGTCACAGAGCTGCTACTTGAGATAAACATAAATAAGGAAATGGAAGCATGAAGGATGCTCAAAAGTAAAGGGAAAAGCAGCAAGAAGTCACTGAGGTCCTCAGCATGAAGTGAGTGGCAGCAAGATGTAACTCACACCCTCCTCAGATTGTGTTTTCCTTGGTCTCTACGAAGGCTTATGTCAAATGGGATGTTGTTAACTTAGACTGAGACAAATTGTATGTAAATAGTACAGTATAAATATTTAGTGGAGTAGAGAAGACTTGGTCTAGCAGGAAAAATTGTTTCCTATATGTCACCTCTTTGTGAGACTCCTTCACATGACAGCCCTCACACTGTGGCAGGGAAGAGGTGTGCAGCTAACTTTGGCTTCTGAAAACATCTCAGCATTTTTGTCCATCTTAGCAGACACCTCACACAGGGTTCTGTCCTTTGGAGCTGGAATTGTTCTCAGCCACTGTTAAGACAGCAAGATTTGCACAAATGAGAGATGTCAGATTTAGCCTTGGAGGTGTCCCTCAGGGATGACTTTAGACAACAGTGTGAAATTCAGTGCACAGTCTTGGCTGTTGGGAACTTGCTGTCTCAAGTCATTTGAGGAAGCATCAAAGTAACCAAGCCCTGCTACCACTGCTCTCTGGCCATGAGATACTGCAGTGACCACCTGAGGCATGGGGCAAGGCATTCCACATCCTCCTCTTCACTTTGCTATGTAACAGGTACAACCCCATTGTGAAAATGTACAAAGGGTGATCTGCACTGATGTTTCTCCTCTCTCTGCAACCATCAACCTTACTGAGGGCCTGCAATAGGGTATTTGTTAAATTAATTGAAACATTACTTTGGAATGGGCTCAGCTGTGCAAGACAACACCCACACCTCATTTTTGTAGCTGCAGTTTAATGGCAGCATGTGCAAGTATCCACTATGTTGTTCAGCTGATGCATGTGCTTCTGAGCCAAAGTATCCCTTATTCTTGCAGTTTTGCCTGCTTCATCCTCCAGGACCTCTTTTCCCTTCCAAATGTAAAGAAAAATAAGTCCAGGAAGAGCAATGGATGACAAAGGAAAAACAAAAGATTGAAGAGTAGGACCAGGAGCCTGGTGTCCCTGGAAGTTCTCTGTCTTATCTCTGCCACTCATCTGTGGTTTGCTCTGACTCTGTCTCAGTAGCTCTACTGGGCTGAGTCCATCCAGCACCTAAACTCTGGACATAGCTGTATGTTCACAATCATTAGACCTCCTAGAAAGTAGCTACTGTACAAACTTGTATTTCCTTCAGGAGGCAAGAACTGGAAATGCGCTGTATTTGCTGTCTACTTAATGACGTGAAGTTCTGATTAATACCCACAGGAGTAATCAGAAGTCTCGACTGGAGTCCAGCAGTGTAGGTCTGTAATCAAAATCTTTGTAATCAGAAACACTCCAAAGATTAAATGTATGTGTCAACCTACCCCTATGACATAGGTGTTTTGTATCTGAAGAAGAGATAAGTGGAAATAAACAACAAATGTTTGGAAGAGCAGTTGCTGTTTCCCTGTGTGCTGGGGAGCTTGCATGTAACTCGGGGTTCTTGCTGTGCAGTGATGTTCTTGTTTGTACTGGATATTTTCACTTCTTATCATTAATGTCTTAAAACTTGTTTATTGAACTCTGGGTCAGTTTATTCAGGTTTAATGACTCTTCCACCACATGTTTTCATTTCAAGCACATGTTGAGGGGAGTATTTTACGTGCTGTTGCATGGCTCTTTCAGGAGGTTGATCTTGGGTCATTGGTTGAATGAGTAGATGTACGATAGGAGTTTCTGTTGTGGTCTTTATTTTTTAAGCATCTGTTTCTCATTTGTGTCTTATATTCCTTTTTCTGCTGCTGTAGAGGGTTGCTGGTGAGGACAAAAAAGACTGTGAATCCTAGGACAGTCTTCACCTATATATGAGCTTGTCTCCTATACAGTGAGGGAGGTGGTATGTGTTTTAAGCATAGAACTGTGGAGTTAAATGACACATTTTTTTTTCTTGATGTTGCTGTAATATTTTTGAGGAAATCACAATGAAGAATTAAATTATAAGTTATATTTGTGGTAACACAAAAAAGTTGTGGCTTCATTAGAAAGCCGATAGGGTTGTTCTGTCTACATTTCTGCTTGTATAGGAGGCCTTGGTGAATACAAAAGAGGAACATGTGCATTTCCTAGAGGATACTCTCTGAATGAGGGATATCATGTCGTATAAATTTTAATTTTCTTGGTAGTTTCCACACTGTCTTGTCATGCTTTCACAAGCCCAAAGAACAGCTTCCCAGACCCTCTGTATCAAACACTTGCAGAACCTTAGCTGGCAAGTCAGGCTGTGTTTCTTAATTGCACATCTGGAACACAGAGACAATGATCTTTTGGTTAACCAGCACCTTACAGATGTGTCTATTTATGAGTGAAAGAGTGCTGTGAAAACCATCATGTAAGCTGCTTCCTGTTCTTCAGGCCATGGTGACAAATCACCCAACCTGTACAGTGCTTTAGAAAGCCAGTGAGTATTTCACTGTAAACTTGAACTTCCTCAATGAGACAGACACTAGTATTTTTCTCGTCCACCTGATGGATGTTCTGGATATCCATCTGAATAGCTCTGAGGGATGCCTTTGGGGGAGATGTGTAATAGATTTAAAGCATCACCAGCCACTCATGCCTGTGGCTTGTTTTGCTTACAAAGATATTTTTTGGCTTTTCTGCAGACAGTTGGCTTTCCAAGTGAGCCTTTGCCTTGGAAGATACTGTGGGTACACCCTGACTTTGCCCCTACGCTGTCTTACACTCTTGTATGTAGTGGGGCAGCTGAACTTAAGATATGAGTCCCCTGAGTGGCAGGGCTGGAACTAGCAGAGACTTAAGGCTCCCATTTTCACTTTTTACAAGGCCTTTCATCACCTTGTACATAAAGAAGCAAGAGTGTATTATTCTGATAATTTTTTTTCAGTGTAGATGTAAACAAAAAGGCTACTGTCTGATTTAAACCCAAAATACCATGGGAAGTACATAGGAAAAATGAAAAAACTTGCCACAAGTGACTTTTTTAGAGGATCCTTTCCTTCATGTGGGATAACATTTTCAGCCCTGTGCAATGTGGCTTCTCTGTGAAAAGGTGTTAACTTTTTCTCACCTCTACACTCCCCTGCCTGTGGAGAACTCCCTTTGTTTTAATTACCTCTGTTATTCCATATCTCTTCAAAAAGCAGTATCTTAGATCTTACATATATCCAAATGCAGAACAATTCTTCTGTAGAAAATAATCTGGACTCTTCAACAAGGCCAAGTGCAGAGTCCTGCACTTGGGACACAACAACCCCATGCAGCGTTACAGGCTTGGGGAAGAGTGGCTGGAGAGCTGCCTGGCAGAGAAGGACCTGGGGGTGTTGGTTGACAGTGGCTGAACACGAGCCAGCAGTGGCCCAGGTGGCCAAGAGGGCCAATAGCATCTTGGCCTGTATCAGACACAGCGTGGCCAGCAGGAGCAGGGAGGCGATTGTGCCCCTGTGCTCAGCACTGGTGAGGCCACACCTCGAGTGCTGGGTTCAGTTTTGGGCC
>VWPV01013166.1:0-11296 GCA_013389885.1 Geococcyx californianus
TAAAACATTATAGGAATTATTGGCGTAAAGAATGGATAACAACTTGAAAATTAAGATCTCTGCATTTCCATAGGAGAGACAGAGTGTAGGCTGCAGCAATCCAAGTTCCTCACATTCTCTGCTTCCTCCTATGGAAAATGCAAATTCAAAAGCAGCACACAGAACTGAATTTTTGTGCCAGTTTAAACTTTGGCTTACTTTCAAAGATGGCAAATTAATGCCAACATTTTACTCATGTGGAACCCACTCATTATGTCTTGCACAGAGACCATCAGTTAATTCAGCATTTAGACATGTTTACGCCTACCTACCCATCATTATGTTGCTACATGTGAACATCCCTGAACTTTATGGAATAATGGATGATTTAACACTGGAACAGGCCAAATCAAAACCACTCATAAATAAAAATCATGTCCGTGCCTCACAGTTTGCTTGCAAATTTCTCAAATTTCTCTTCCCTTCTCAGGAACATGAAACGCTCTACCCCATCCCCCACACTCTCCTTCTGCTTGAAGTCTTTCAGCCCATTACTTGCCTTTCCTCTCTAGCCACAATTCATGCTTTTCACCATCGATTTTGTAACACACACAAAAATAGTTGTGGCAGGAGTATGACATATATGGAGCTCTAAAAAGATGTATTAACTGGTTCTTTTGCAAATTCAGGAGGGGCAGAGGGGAACGTCCTTGAAATATTTAATTTTACTTGAGTTTTAATTGGTGTTTTAATCAATTCCTGAAAGAGACAAATTGTGCAGTGGTACTTTTTGAGCAAAACAATGTACTAAAGCAAAATGAAAGCACAAAACATTTAAATTATTCAGAATCTGCTTCATTTCCATAATGAAAGAAAAAGATTTTTGTCCAAAAATGTTTTGCCCAAATCTAAGTCTACACAGACAAGATCAGATGAAGGTACAAGCAAGATTTTTGGAGATAAGGCATTCTCAACAGAGTCCTGTAACGTCTAAAAGTTGTTCTAATGACAATGAGCAAAAGAAACCCAGCCACAGAAAATATAAGCTTAGCAGGATCCTTAAACTACCCCATTTCCCCCCCAACAAAGAAACTCCCTCCCCCCAAAAAACCCAGAGAGAATCCCAAACATATCCCAGAGCAAAGCAAAGCAAACTAAAGCAAACCAAACCAACTTACTGTCTTCTTCAACATTTTGATGGCGTAAGGTTTCTGGGTCCCTTTCTGCCTGCATCTGTAGACAATGGATGTAGCCCCACTAAATTAAAAAAAGAAAAAAAAAAGAAAGAAAAAAAAAAGAAGAGTTGTATATACAGCTCTTTGAGTATGCCAATAAACAGAGTCACCTAGGTGAAACTATATTTTCTATTCCTCCCAGTCTGGGCAAAAATACTTCATTTTTTCCCTAGAGATGCAAAAAAAAAAAAAAAAAAAAAAAAAAGGGAAAACTATTCTCTGTTAAACAAGTGAACTTGACTTTCAGCAGTTATTTGGCCAACAGAACTTGCAAAATCTCAAGATGCCTGTTGATAGCACCTTTTCTCCTGACACATCCTAGAGGTTTCCTTGCCATAGCAAGGAATGTAATCTGGCCTCTACTTGTGAAGACGCATATCTTGTCTTTGCTAAGGCAACCCATTTGCAACAATTAGTTGCATTGGGTTTATTTACTAGCTGTTGATGGCAGTAATGGGGACTGAGACAGAAGAGACAATTATTGTGCTACTCCCTGTCCAATTGCCCAAACAGCCAGATTCCACACCAGACAGAGCATGCGGCACTTGTGGTTAATTCAGTGGAAATTAGTGCTGCTCATTCATAGGAAAACTGAACTGGGCTTATATTTTCTGGTTGCCTTCAAGGTGGTCTCACTTGAATGTGCTATACCTGAGCACTCACAATATGAAACTATGGTTCTGCTGGTTGGAAGACAGTTCTCTGAGTGGGATGTTGGGCTAGACAGTCTCTAAAGGCAGGCTCAGCTGCTGAGGTTACTTGTGCTCTACTTCTTTCCATCAAGGAAGGGACCTTTACTCTGTGAAATAGCTAAAAAGAGGAAAAACCTCTGGCAAAATCATAATGGTTACATACAATTCAGGTACCTCTATATTCTACCACACTTAGTTTTAGAAGCCTCTAAAGCAAACCAGTGTTAGCCACCATCAAAATGGATATGTGTCAGCACTGTATTTAAGGCATTTTTGGAAGCCTCCTGTCCTCACGGAGAACTGTCACTCACTCTAAGGCTCGGCACCTATGAATAGCTGCAGGTTTTTAAGCTAGAGGGGACTGCTGTTACCACACATGACTTCCCAAATAATATACACGGCAGAACCGCAGACCTTGCAGTAGAAGTATTTCATATGTATCACACTGCAGATCCCATTTCAGTATGTCTAGAGAAGATGATCACAAGCTGCAGAATAACACAAGTAGGCTTTCTTTTAAACAGTGGAATGTCATAGTCATGTTTGACTATATAAATAAAGCTATGACACAGGTTTATAATTCTGGGTGAACTGCCGTACAAATCCACCATGGATTCTCTGCTCTTCTCCCTCCACAGCCTGGGAACAGGTACCAGATAATGTTATTAAAGGCATGTCCAAATTTTTATGAGTACATAAGTAAGGACAAGAACTGGCATTTGATTGAGAAGGTTTATTTCAGAAAGAACTCTTCATCAGGAAAGGCCATCTAGGGCAAGGGTTACACAGCTCAATCATCTGAGGGATTGTGTGCATCAAATACACATCAAGTAATCTTCACTTCATCTCACATGTTAAAATGATTTGTCTCTCATAACAGTGTGCTGATAAATGTGTGGGAGTACTGCAAGCCTCAGTGACTCCCAGAATCATTACATGAATTTAATTAGATTTCCTCTGCTTGGCCAAATCTCAAAAGGCTCTATTTAGCAAGAAGAAAAAAAAAACCATACTACATTTAAAAAACCTTCACATCTTCTAAGTACTACTAAAAATGTTAAAAGATAAAATTTCAAGGACCTACTGTGATAAGGTTTATATCTACAGTATTTCACTACAGCACTGCAATTGGGAAGTCACTGCGTAAACTGCATATCATTCTCAACCCCTGCTTCACATATTCAGAGTGCAATATAAACATCAAACTCATTAGTCTACCTATGCTCCTACTAAGAAGGCAGTAAGCCTTGTAGAAATTAGTTTATTTAGTTGGGGTCATAATTAGATAAGCTGTGCAGCTGATGATCCAAATAAACAATTACCATTCCTGTGCACATGTCCAGGTATTTGCTGCTGTTGCAGCAATGGACAGCAGTCACTGTCTCTCAGTAATGCTATTATCAGTTTGCTTTATCAGTTTGTAACCTGGCTCTGCAGTCTTCTGCATGAATAAAACCTTATTCACTGAAACACCTCTGATCATCTAACAGAACTGGATTAGTAATTAGGTGGACAGATAGACCAGCACAGGCAGCATGGCGCCACCTTTAACCATTTGTTTTACTGCACCTGAAGCTAGAAAAGAGGCAGATTAATCCTCAAGAGAGGCATAAGACAGCCTGAAGAGACAAGAATTTATGAAGGCGTGTCCAGATGAGCAGCTTGCCATCAGGCTTATTAATGACTGTTTAAAACATACAGACAGGCTAGTTTAGAAATTATTTCCTATTGTAAAGATTCCCCATAGTATGTCCCTGGAATTCTAATTTGGGATAAAAAATGAAGATAAGATATCAAAAGACTTGGGAATGCTTTCAGAGTGTTCCCTTTTGGTTCATGTGTCTATTCTGTCTCTAACAGACATGTTTCCATCAGTCAGGAAAGAAACCACCAAGGTAACAGCTAATATTGCCTTCCTCTTCCATGCCAGAAAACAGCACTGCGACTAGGGAACAGGATAGCAACATGATTAGGTTGTGCAAAGCTTAGCAGACAACCACTACTTGTACAGACCCAACTCATTGTCTCTTTGGTGATAACAGGATCTCTTCACTTCTTCCTGTTGGAAAAAAAAACAAAACAAAACACAAAAAAAACCCCAAACAAACAAAAAACAAGGAGGTGAAGTAGCCTATGTGCCTTAATGTAAATTTGCAAACAGAACTGCCTTATGCAAATAAGGGCATTTTGCCTCGCTTATTTTGGCTTCACTGGAGCTCAGCAAGCCTTCTGCTGAATCGGCACACACAGTTTTCCTGATCGTGTATGTCTTGGAATGTCACCAATACAACTGGAGTGATTCAAGCTGTAATCACCAAAGAGTAGAGGAAGCTTCAGCTGCAAAAGTCTCATGTGCAAATGAAAGGCTCAGAGAGCAGCTAATTGTAACTTCTTGCCCCAATCTGAAGGTTTTCAATATCAAACCTTGACTGCCATCAACTGGGATCTCAGAACCTGGTCTGGAATTCGTATCAACTGAATATTTCATTGATACATCTAATCAGAAAAAACAAATATGCAGAAACCAAAAATTCTTGTGGGAACACACCACTCTCTACAGACATGGAACTTATGGACAGACAGACAGACTGCAAGCCTCTTCACTGTGACATTCCCTGCAGGTGGTGTTCCACATCATCTGAATGGTAAATACTAATGCTGCTATAGAAAAAGATCACCTACAGTCAATGGTAAAGGCACTTATTTGATAAGCAGCAGATAGCAGCATCAGGGAATATTTAAACCTACAGCATGACCAGCAGGTTGAGGGAGGAGATTCTGACCCTCTACTCTGCTGTCATGAGACCTTACTTGGAGTACTGTACTCAGCTTGAGTCCTCAGCACAGGAACGACATAGGTCTGCTACAGCCAGTCCAGAGGAGGGCCATGGAGATGGTCAGAGGGCTGGAGCACCTCCCATACAAGGACAAGCTGAGAGAGTTGGGGTTGTTCAGCGTAGAGAAGAGAAGGCTCCACGGAGACCTTACAGCAGCCTTCCAGTACTGAAAGGGGCTACAGGAAAGCTGGGGAGGAGCTCTGTATAAGGGAGTGCAGCAATAGGGTAGGGTAACAGTTTCATACTANTCTATGATATGATACGAATAGCTTCAGGAGAAGAAACTGAGAAGACCCTAAGCTTAAGCAGGTAATAATCACTTGAAGACTGCAGTGTGTGACTGACAAGCAACCCATTCCCAATTCAGACGAGAAACCAGAAATGAAGTCTCCAGTACTCCAGATGAGTTCAACCACAAGATTACTCACTATGTTGTGTTGGTATATTTAGTATTGATCCTGCCAGCTCTTCCCTGTTTGTAGTTTGTGAATACATACATACATACATATATATTGATCTATCTTTGCATATAGGCGTAAACTTGTATGAAATATGTTAACATGTGTATTTGTGTATGTAACTGCAGACTTACTAACTCCTAAAGAAAATTAGGCTTAAAGCAGCATACAGCTGTTGGTTTTTTGCATCTTTGCCTGGAACAGTCTGCCTGAATTCAAACATAAATTATTTGAAGTTAGGTGGAACAATATGAAAAAAAACATATTCTTGGAGTATATAGTTGCCCAACTTACAGAAAGTCTGGAAAGCCGCTTAACAATTATGTTAAAGATTTACTTTTAAAAGCCCACATATTATTGTGAACATGCTAAAGAACAACAAAAAAAGCAAACCACTTTACTATATATGCTGTATAGTTTACTACACAAATATGTTTCTGTATTCAGTTTTGAACTTACAAAAAAGCTAAAATAAAGGTATACATATGAACTACTTGGTCATAATGGACAACAAAACCCCTCACTTCTATGTGATGATGCCTATAAGCAAGGACATTGACAACCTGAGAGAAATTCATGACAACCTGTGCATGGAAATTACCACAGCTGCTACGAGCACAACTCAGTATTAGCACACAACTAGCTTTCCTGCAGTACAAATACTTCACTAACACAAAAAACTCACTCAACCATTAGTCCAATGATTGCATGAAAAATTTTAAGTATTAACAGTACCACTTAATATGTAAAACTAGACTAAAACTCAATGACTGATCTCTGTGTGTGTTGTTTTCCACATAAATTTGGAAAATGTTTTAAAAATATTAAAAATTTACATGCAAATTTCTTACATCCCTAATATACATTTCTTGAGTATGCTGGTTTATTTTTCTTATTATTACTCTCAAGTGTTATTGAATTCACAGTTATTTTAGAAGGACACTATTTTAGAGACTGGGTAACAGCACCCTAGCGCTCTGCCTGTGCTAAGGAGTCCAGACTGCAAAGCCAAGAGAAAAAGCATGGTCACACTTCAAGTACACGCATTCAAAAATAGTGGTGTCAGCACAGATGGAAGGAAGGCAGGGACACCCAGGAGGGGTGTTAAGGAGGTGGAAATGATCAGCAGAATTTGTACATAAAAGAAGAAAATGGAATTTGCAGGATGAGGTTGGACCCCGCAGTGGAGACTGGCAGAGAGTTAAGGCCAGAAAATACACAGAATTTGAGCCAGGTTGGAAAAAGCCTTTCCTTCTGCACAACCACAAAAAGCTTCTGCCTCTGAAACAGGAAAAGGAACCAAAATGAAGCAGAGACAGACATTTATATGGTCACAGATAGGTAGGAAAGGAGAAGTCCTAAAAGTGCAGTTTTTATAATAAAATAAACAGTCACTGACAGTATTTTCACTGGAAGTAGGAAAATCATTTCATTCAAATATAGGTCAGCATCTCCATACCATACCCACCAGTTTTTATACTGCATTTTGGATCAACTCAATACAAATATAGCCCTCAATGTAATCTTCTGTAAATTTAATTTGGATTAAATTCCCTAAATTCTGAATTGATTTTTGAAAAATAAATTAGTTTGTGCTTCATGCAGTCAGAGAATGATTACACAACCTAGTTTGTCCAACAAATCAGGTGAAAGAATGAATGGTCCCAAGAAAACTGTACCTATTACAGAGCTATAAAATCTGTGCAGCCAAAAGTGCAATAACACATTAAAGTCCAGTTTGGGTTTCTATAAATAAGACTAATTTTTTTTTACAGTTCACCAAAGTATAATGTTAAAACACATTCACTCTTATATATACACTAAAAGATGAAAATGGGTTTGCAGGAATGAAATTACTATTCCTAGACTTCCAAATGAAATGCCTTATTTTAACTTAAAGACTGGATAAACCAAAAAAATGTGGACAAAAATATGGAGACATACAAATAAAAATTACATTTTAAAAATGTATATTCTATCGATTTACTACTATTGCCTTCATTTAAAAGAGCACATACATGTGAATTCGGAAATTCTGACAACTTGCACTTTATGTGAAAGCATATCAAAACAAACTTTCTTTCCACAGTGAATTTATAAGCCATTCTTAAATTATTCAAATCTGATCTAAAAGCTTCTTCTAAATATCAGTATTTACATAAATAGTACTTGCAGGCAATTGTGTGCAACTGCAGTCCTCAATTCTCCCTCATTCTTTCACAACTTGTAAAGAGAATGGAAAATTTCTCAAAACAAACATGGTATAGGGGGAAAAAAACCCTTGAACTCTATCATTCTATAAGGAATAAAACTAATCTTTGAAGAAGGCAAGGCTGGTGGAAAAACATACACAGTTCTGGAAAGGAAAGCCAGCTCCACTGCATTCCAGAGTTCTGTCTGGTTTGATTTTGACAACAAAAACATCCACAGCTTTTTAGATTTTTAATTCTGCAACTTTTAGCTGCTGTATTGATTTTCTAATATTTGAGGTGAAAGGACTTTTTAGCAATTGATCCCTGTTCAGGCAGGTCTGCAAATGCAACACAACAGACCAACAACATATTTTTGATATTCATCCTCCACTGCATTCAGCAGAGAAACAAATGGGAGTCTTACACAAGTACACTCCCAATAAGACATGTGCTGTTTTCATATAAACAGCAATCAAACTAGTAGTGCTTGCTAATATTCTTGAGCCTATAATTTCCACAGAATACGATTTGTAGAACTGTAATCCTTCAGATGTAGGCTAAATTAGCTGGTGGAACACTACTTAAAATGCAGCAGTTGAAGCCACCCCTACTGCACTGCCTGGACCAGTAGCTGCTAATTTCTGCTGGAATTGCAGCAGCCTATTTCTGAGTAGATCCAGTGGGGCTCTTCTCTCAAACACTGAAGAAAATTTATTAAAAAAGACCTCTGTCCCACAAGGAGACTAAACACTTAATTACACCTGGCATTATTGCCTTCTAAAACACTAGGCATTCAGCTAGGGCTTTAAATTAGCTGCACTCACTAATAGTCATGTTAACATTAAATTATTTCCCCTGCCTCAAATTCTACTTCTTAAATCTCTACTTAGCTGGTGGATAAACATCAAGGACTAGAAATATTCCACTAATGTTCCATATCTTAAAGCATTTTGACTTATCTGGCTTCCCTGCCTTTTGTTGAATGGAAGCATACAGCTGACCCAGACATTCCAAAAGAACAAGAATCATCATCTCAGACTTTAATTTGAAAACATAGAAGCAAAACTCAAATTACACTGAATTTCGGAGGTTACTGCTTTACTGTGTGTACATTGCTGTCCTTGGTGTAATGCAACTTTCAGAAACTTGATTTCAGAACAAAGTTTCAGGTAAGACTACTGAAATGCAGGTATGAGGTGGAGATCAGAGAACTTCATACAGCACTATGTAAGAAAAAAGTATAGAAAATACATTCACTCTTTCTACTTTATCCTTTAGTGTCTATAAAAAATTGAGTTAGACTGCACCTTAGAACAACTGTATTACTAAAACAGGAGGAGAATTCTCCATAGGAAATCCAATTACTTGCCTGCCAAACCTGAAAAAAGCTTGCTGCTTTAAGTTGGCTTAATATGGACTCATAATTTTGTTGGGTCGATTTTGTGACATGAAGCACTTGCAGTCCTATACATCCAGAAACTAATTTTGAATATTTTATTTAGAACAGTATTCCTTTGAGACTGCTCTTCTCTTTGCAGGGATAAGAGAATACCTACCTACTCATGTTTAGGCAGTTCAATAAATTAGGAACAGCACAGAAAAGGAAGTAGAAGAGTGGATGGAGTGGACTCCTACTGCAGATTTTTCTAAGTTTTCAAACCCAGGAGCTTAGACTACCTGTGCAAGACACAGGCTTGGATCCTTGGATTGGCAGTCTCAGGCATATTATCACAGCCACAGTTTTCCATCTGTGTGACATACCATGTGGCTACCTCCCTAAGCAACACACAAAGCATGATGACTGAAACAGTTCAGTCGCTGGAACAGTTCAGCTCCACTGGAAATACAAATGTCATATTTTAAGCACCATTTAAATCATCATGTCATAGCAGCACTTCTTTCCCCACTCTCCCCTTAAGAGATACTAATGAAGAATAAACATTCTCCATTCAATCTAAATGAAGAGTGAATGCGAGAACATTTAACAGAAAGGAATGCATGTTATATTGCATCACCAAGACTACAAAAATGCTAGTATGGTCCAACAAGAGGGTGAGAGAACAGAAGAGTACTATTTATAGAAGTAGAAATAAGCGCAAAATATCCAGTCAAAGTGCTTTGGTTTTTTACTTATTTCATTTGCACATTCCAGTAAGGAAAAGAAAATTTTCCTTCACTTTGTTTAGGGATAGTGTTTTGTCACCATCAAAATTTCTAGAAATCTCCTCGATTGCCTGGACACTGACATTTATTCACAACCTACTGCCTCCTAGTAAACATAAATGAATTTCTGATGAAGAATATACCTTTTCATAGCAGACATCTTGCGGTCTCAAAACACTTAATGGATAATTCCTCAGTCACTGGTAATTTCCATACGTGACAGTATCAAAAAAGAATACATTATGCATAGAAGAGTTTCCTTGGAATGCAATTTATTACCAGTTGTATTATTTTCCTTGCAGGTAAACGGAATTACCAGCCATAACATATCACCACCCTTCACTTACATTTGCCCAGTAGTTGAAATTCACAGGAGAAACAAACTGCCAAACCTAGGCTGCCCTCAAGACCAGACAGCAAATCATGAAACTGGAGGGCATGGCACAGCTACACTGATGCATCCTCTGATGAACAAAGGATGTCTGAGGCTCAAACAACCACCCACACTTGGGCACGATGCTCTTCTGTAGGAAAAGCACAGCATACCCACATTCACTCTTGAGATTACTTGCTCAAAGTTGACTCAACCTAGCCAATGAAGTCTTTGGCTATTAAGAATCTTGGGCAAACTGGAAGGTATCTTTAAAGAAAACTTAGGAGGCATTCAGATAACACTCAGCCAGCATCAGGCTACCAAATGTTTTAATAAGCCACGAATGGCAAAAGGGAAATGTGCACAGTATGCTCATTAATATTTTCAAAGTAATAGAGATAAATATTGTGCCTAGGTTTTAGGAAAAAAGTATCTAAACAGAGGAAACCCAAACCATTCAAATCTAAAGAAACATGTATTTGCTGCTGGTTCAAAGGCACCATCATGAAGATTAATATCAGTCAGGCTTTGATAATACTGTTAACACTATTCAGGCCCTGAATGAGCACCAAGCTTGTATTTCAGACTATGATTTCAACACAAGACATATTTTATAGGCAGTTACTGGTAACAATAATTATAGATGTTTTCCTGGATTAGTATACTATGGTTTAATAGATGCTACTTGAATTTATGCACTTTTTGTAGTCATACAATAACACAGGCAGCAAAAGTAATCTCCAGTTACAGGGAATTTCTAGACTTGTTAATTTCTGTGAAACCGCTTAGATTTCGTGGAAGGGGACAGAGAAGAATTCATTGTTCTATTTTAGGGTTTTTTAAGCAAACTATGATTGGAATAGACTCTGATTTTAAATGCAGCAACAAATGTGCTTAGTTTCCTGTTGAAACTAACAACTATTGCTAACCTCCCATTCAACACTATTTTGTTAATATTAAGAAAAAATATAAGTAAACTTCCCATTTAGTATGTCACACTAGTAATCACCCTAGTTCCACCTTCATTCCCCTTCTTCCATCAACGGCCTATGCAATTTTCTCAGAGCATCATATTTTGCTACTGAAGGAGGAACACAACACTCTGCATATTTTCTAGTTATCAGAAAGGTCTAGTGCCAGTATCATTAACAAAACCAAGAGTTAGCTTGCTTTCTCCCAGTTTGCTCTATTAATCACCCTGATGAGACTTTAAAGATATGAAATTATTCCCTTAAGTTTCAAATCTGCTTCTATCAACTGTAATGGTGGAAAGTTGGAGCTTCATAGTTTGTCCATCAAAGTGAATTTGATTTGCAAAGTGTTAACAGTAATTACCCATAAATCTACATTTAATTAATTAATTAATT
>VWPV01013167.1:0-42403 GCA_013389885.1 Geococcyx californianus
AACGGGTTACCCAGAGAAGTTGTCCATCCCCCATTTGTGGAAGTGTTCAAAGCCAGGCTGGATGAGGCTTTGAGCAACCTCATTTAGTGGAAGGTGTCCCTGTCCGTAGCAGGGAGGTTGGAACTGGATGATCTTTAAGACCCCTCCGAACCCAAACCATTCTATGATTCGATGATTCTATTATGAAAAAAAGTGTACAGAATGTACTTTAGAGTGGGGGTGTCCTTGAAAAAAAACAAAACCTCTTCAATTAACATGAAAGGAAGCCAAAATCAAATTCACTTTCTGAAGCGGACAGCAGCAAATGCCTGAATCTATGTCTCCTATTTCCTGGAAACCGTTTCTTGGAGCACTTGCCTGACTAATTAATGTGAGACTTTTTCCTTTTTGTTAAGATGAGTCAATTAGTCAAATTCAGTACAGATTTGGCAGTGAATATAGCTTTGCCCAAAATAATTTATAATTTTGGAATCTTTCATCAAACAAATTATGTTATAAAACATAAGCATAGATAACTAACTTTCCCTCTCCTAATTAAATATCTACACCAGAGTTCATTTTCGGATTAGTTCTCTAAGTGATATTCTGTGAAATACTGAGATACTTTTAACTCTCTCAGTGATTATATTTGCATTGTATTAGTTTTCAAATCACATTCCACTTGTCACTTCTTTAACCCCCAGTGCTGTTACAGAACATACTGCATCAGGTTTGGAAGGGATATTTAGAGACCTACTTGGGGACACAGACTTTTTCTTTTTCCCTCCTTCTTGTTTTTCTTTCTCTTTTTATTTATTTTTCTCTTTCCTTATTTGAAAACAAATGGATTAGTAATGCTTGGGAGTTAATACTATCTATTTCATTGTGCCGGAGGGTTTACGTAGAGAAGAAAACAAGTGTTACATGTACAATCTGTAACATCTGACATGTTGCTCCCAACTCATCCACATCACTTACCATATCATATGCCAAATAGGGCCAGGATATTTACTGATAACCAGCTTAATTGCTTATCACTCAGCACAGCGAATTGAGCCACAATTTAATCTTTTAATTATCATTTAGGCATACCATCCTGACACAAAGTATTCACAATACATACCTAGTTAATCACATTGCATACAAAGGTAGTAATTCAGAGTTTTGCCACGTATTTCATTACCGTGTATTTACCAAGATATTCGTTGTAATTCGGGTGTTGTCACCTGTCACTCAGTGAAAATGCTTGGCTGGCATTGTACAGCATCATTGATCTTACCTACTGTGAAGGAGGTGACATAGTTTACGGCTTCTTCAATCATTTCCTGATTGTAAGAACTTGCCTAATTGCTTTACGCGTCTGGAGCATCAGACTCTAGCAGATAGCTTTTTTCTGGAAAGCGAGTATATTAATTCCTACTGAGACATTAAGAGTAAAAGAAGAAAAGATTTTCCTATTATAAATGCATGACTGGGATTTTCCAAGGATGAGAAAGCAAGAATACTTCAGAAGAGGAATGGTTATTCCAAAATATGATGTCTTCCTGAAGGATGCATTAGTGCTAATCCATTCTTCTTAATAAAGAGTTGTAGAAGTGAACTTAGTCTTAAAGAATAACAAGAATACTTTTTATTTAAATAAGAATTAGCTGAAATTCTACTTTTATACACGAAATGACCTTTTTTGTTTTGAGTCTATCAAGAATGTACTCTAAACACTACTAATATTTGTATAACTTCATAACGCTTTCACAGTTTGCTTTAGGGAATTCAGTAGTCTGTATTTCTTGAAATTGAATTGCTTTATCTTAGTGTCAAAGCTATCACAATTGGACTTTTTATATTTTTACAGCACATCTGCATTTGTTTTATAACAATATGAAGTCAAGAACGCTTTTGTCAAAATAATTTTGAAAACAACTCAGTTGAAATAAGAAAAGGAGTATAAAAGTTCAGTTTTCAAATACTGTTTAAAAACTGTTGAAGAACATTTTAGGACCTCCACCACTGTTGTTATGACTTTCAGTGTGTTCCTCTCATCTTAAATGCAAAAACATTTTGTAAACTTTGCTTTATAAGAAGTTTATGAAGCAGATTTTGATGTAAAAATGTTCAATAAATGACAGAAAGACAAAGTATACAATAATGAGTAAATATCAAGATCAGAAGTTTATTGAAGAGAAATAAGATACGAAAGAAATCTTATGCAAAATTTAAGGATAATAGGAAGTCAATTATATATCTTTATTTAACATGTGATTTACATGGATTTACATGTATAGCTGTTGATTATATGTATGTTAATTACATACCTTCGTCAAAATATATGCATAGAGACATAATTCTATAGACCGATGTATTTGTGTAAATTTATATTGCAAGCTAGTTTTTAATTTTTCTTTATTACTTTAAAAGTAAAAGGAATTAAAAGAGCCTGTTACATTAATAACATGAACGAACTATCAGTATTAATGGGTAAAATCTAGGGTTTTTCCAAGAAATTCACTGCTCTGTAAATAGGAAAAATATTGATATGTAAACTTATACCAATGATGATGAATTTTTATATATCCTAACAGTATGTAGGGGACATTTCTACACCAGCTTCTAGTAGTACTTCCAAACCCAGTAGTTTCTGTAAACTATCTAAAAGGATTCCGAAAATGCTGACTGAGGAGAAGACTTACTCATTAATACTGATTTTTCAGTTAGTGTTATAACACTAGGGAAATTAGAGAATGCAAAGAAAGCTAATGTTGGATTGTCGTGTTAAAAGAAGTACAGTATAACCTGTGTCTGTTAGTAAGATACCAATCCTTGGCAAAACAATAAATTATATTATGTATTATTTAATTAGTAAAAATTTAAGGTAATATAATTTATTCCTCTGAATATTTGCAACTTATTTGTTATCTGTTTTTGATAAAGCTACAGATTTGGTATTAAAAATGTCTTATATTTTATATTCTGTAAGGCGGTGTTATGGTCTTAGAAATTTCATTCATTTCTTAATGTAAAAAACATTTTTATATGTTGGAGAGTCGGTCAACATATAGGACAAACCAAAGCAGTTCCACATATTAACAGACCCATAGCACTCTGATTTTATCAAAGAAGAAAACTACAGAGAAAACTGACCTAAACCTTTCCATTTTTTTCTATCTTTTTTTTTTTTTTTTTTTTTTTTCCTGGAAGAATATTCTGATTCAGAGAGCAAATTATTCTTGAAAGTCCTGTTTGGGAGGTTATAATATTATATTGCTAAATCGGGGAAAGCATAGCACAAATAACAACTCCTGTTATTATACACATAATGCAACTGGGCATAAAAATGTTAATTCAGAAAAGACAAAGGGTTTAAATGTCTACAGTGATAACTGTAGAATATAATTTGCATACAACACAATTTCGTATTTGTCATGCATTTAGATACAAAGGAAAAAAGTCAAAGAATATGAAAGAGAAATAATTTCCAACATAATCAGGAAAGGGGAAGAGAATATTTGAGGAGATGGTATGAAAGATGAAAGCCAGAATTTGTGGACCAGATTGTCAAAGAATCCTGTCTTCTCTAGTGAGGAAGAGTAGCCGTGAGGTTAAGGAGCCATTTAAACTACATTTATATGCTCTTTGAGTTGTGCCTGTGGTGCAGAATAACCACAGGAGACACTGCAGCTGCATGGCAAGATTTGGTCCAGGGGAATTGTGTGTACTTCATTATAGAAGTTATCAGAGACACAAATTGTGACAAAGGTTACTTCACTGTGTGCCTATATATTACTGCACTTTCCCTCCCAAATGACCTTAGGCAATTGCTTGCTATCAATGTATATCCTACAGAAATCACAAAGTTTATTGACTCTTCATTGTGTTGTATTTACACGTCAGAGCGCAGGTTAGTTGCATGTCTCTTTCAATAGTGCACAGAAGGATCTTGTCATTATTAATTAAAGACTAAATTTAAGCCAATGTAAACAACACTGTACACAGTGTAAGTAAAACCACTTAAAATGCATCTGCTTGAAAGAAATTATCAGTAATGAAGACACAGATAATTTTAGAAGCCACTTTTCAAGATATGCTATTACAGTATTTTGTTTTCACCCAAAATATTTATGCAAGGCAAGCTAGTGCATTACATTAACTGCTTAACTATGTTTAAACTCCTTCCTTTTCACCTTCACTATAACATCCACAATGATTTATTGCTAAAGTGTCAAAGTTGTATTTTCAATATGTGATAACCAATATACGTTTTCAATATATGATATTCAGTATATGATCTAAAGAAAACTTTAGTTTTCCTAAAATGTAGCCGTTATATGCTGGGACTCGCTGTCAAGATCACGAGGCAGTTTACAGTCTAATATCAATGAGGAGTATATTTCATAGGATGCATATGGTACATATATTTCATTCAGCTACAGCCACTGAAGAAAGGAAAAAGCAATAAAAATTATTTGATAAAATTGTATTTCAAGTTCATCTGTAAATTCTAGCTACTCAAATGGTGAAAGAAGCTTTATGTAAAAAAATAGTCAGATGTCTTCTGTGATGTTTTTTATATTAACCAGAAAAGAAAGTTTAAAATATACTGAACAACCAGTAACTCCAGAGGAAAAACGGAATTAAAAGAGACATAAACATTCGTCATATTCCAAGTATATCTAAAACCTAATAATATAAAGACATATGAATTCCTGAGAAGCTTAAACCATATAGTCTTATCCACATTATGTAAAGTTAGAGAGGTTTCTAGAAGAACCCAACACTTATGCAAACAGACATCTGAAATTGAAACTTCTACTTGGAGGGTGGTCCTTGCCCACCAACAGTCTTAGTTTCTTCCTCCTGTTACACCTCCAAAATGTGCCCATAAATTATTTCTTTCCTCTGAATTTTGAGGTTAGAGATACACAAATCTCAGAGTAGGTGAATTAGAAGTTCTCTCAAATACAGTCAATATCTCATCTGAAAAAAAGAACATGCTTCAATGAGATAATATTAATCTACAACAGGTGAAGGCCAAACTGAGAGCACTGGAGGAGGCACAAGGGGTGAGACTGTGATGCAAGAATAGATTTCCAATGTTGCAGGCTCTCCTTTCTAGCCTCCAGCTATGGCTCCAGAAGGGTGTAATTTATTTACATCTTGCTGTATCAGTCATCACCGTGCAAAAGTCTCAGATACTATCAGGCATATGAAAATCATACCTTATGCTGGATAACAGATGGATGTATACTCTCACCTTACAAACGTGATGGTTTTTGTCTTTCAGAATGTCTTAACTTGATTCTGAATCTAGTTTGATAAGCTGTCTGGGTCTGTATCATCTGTAAGCATCTCATTGAGTTGTTCTAAGACAAACTCCTTGAAAAAGAAGATATGTCACACAAGGATATAATAGGTCACAAACATCCTGCAAAACTACTGTCTATCCATACTGCTAAACTGTAAAGTGTGAAACGTTCTTGTGAACAAAAGAATACAATTAGTACTAAAATGCTAAATATGCTATTCTCTCAGAGTGAAAAGTGCTCTTAAGGTTTTCACTTTGGGCAGTAGGGTCATTTAGTACTTTCTCATTTAGTGCTGCTTTTCACAATGCCTATGGTTAGGCATCTATTAAATGTATGCTTGATATGATTGAACTATGAAAATTGAGTTTTGTATTTTTAATGAGGTTTGAAAATACAGTCCAAACAGTAAATGTTTAGACAATAGTTGCTGCTGTAACACACAAAAAAGTGTAAAAAAAATATCCACCCCTCATTAAGACTCTTAGCTCCTTCACTACTTGCCTTTGTTAATTCATATTTTAAGGAGAAGTAGTCCATCAACAGCAAGATGTACTGGAATAACTACTACATTTTGATTAGCTGTAATCTCTGTGATTTAACAGGTTTTCTCTGTAATGGAAAACCAGCATTCTCCTATGCCAGCTTTTTAGTGGAATGATGTGTCAGGAATGTGGAGCAATAGAAGAGATGTTTTGCTCTGCTCTGACCTTTTATAGTAACAGTGATTCGGTTAAACCAAATGAAAGCTTGTACTCCTAATAGTGTAGCTTCAGAGCAGAAATTCTTGTCAAATAGTATCTAATTATCTGCTGAATGTATTTCAATATAAAAAAGTGTTAAAAACTTAAAATTTATGGATTTCTCAGCATAGGGAAGGCAAGGCTGTTGGGGAGAACAACTGTAAATCTTCAAAAAAATATTCCTCAAAAATGTGACAGTGAAATCACGGCACTTCATAATGCAATAAAGGCCTTTGTTTTGTTGTGTGTTGGAAAAATATTTAATGTTCAGCTGGAAACAGCTGAATGAAATATTAATCTTTTATCTAAAAATTGTGTGATTTGGAAACACTAAACAAAACTGAATATTCAGGGCACAATAAAAATTCTACTGTTTTTTCACTGGCTTGATTTCGCCCTGAAATTGATTCTTCGATTACAGCATTAAGTATTAAATATTTTCTGATTAAAAAAAATCCATTTACTTTATTGTATTATGAAATAAGAATGAATATGTAAGTAAAACAAGGCAGGAATGACTTTCTGGGAAAAATATCCTAAGAAAATTATCATTTACCTCTGATGTCAGCCTTCTGTTTCAGAATGACTTTTGTACTATTTCCAAGGTTAGTTTTGTCTGCTTTGCCAGAACAACCCCAATATCCAATAATATTCTATGTGAGGCAATTTTTTACATTATTGCAAGAATTAATGTTTTAAAAAATATATATTCTACTGGTGCATTTTATTATTTTCTGGATGAAATGCAACCATTAAAATTATTGGAAAATAACAGTCAGGAAAAATTTGTTCTGAGGGCGAGTTCTGAACTTAGACAACGGCACTGTCTACTGTCACTTGCTGCATTTGAAATGCTGTGTTGAATGTGACATCATATATTTCTCACCCCCCTTTCCTTCATTAACTGTCAAATCAGAAAGAATATTAAAACAAATAGAAATAAACAGGTGTTGTGTAGCATTAGGATTATTCCTTTGCTCTCTAGTGGTACCTACGTCCCTCATATGTAAGCCAATCATACTAAGGTTTCACAGCCCTTGTCCACAGCAGTTTACAATCTGTTCACCCAGAACTTGCAGATACAAAAAAGTATCGCTTATTTAAACTTTTACGGAAACTAAAAAAATTTCAGGTTTACTATGATGCATGCATTTTCTCAAGATATGCTGAGATGATAGATAAATACCATCTACAGAAGCCCCAAAATCACTTCTTTTCAGAACGGAGTTCTAACTCACATGTGAGAAGAGAGTGTAAGAGTTTTTTTTCTGAATTGCTCTTTTCTTCTAAACAGATCTCTCTGTATTTGTTCCACTTCATCTAAAATAATAAGGTAGTTATTTATACAAAGATAAAATGCTAGGAAAAATATTAGGACACGTGTTCAAACGGGTAAACATCTAATACAAGTTTTAGCTCAACTAACCATAAAGAACCAAGAGGTAATTATCTGGTCTACACACTTTTGATTAAACTACCAAGAGAAGCACCATCTGAAGAGGACCTGTATTATCTTAAACATTGCAAACTCCAAAGGATGTTTCTTTCCACTGCTATGAAGGGAGACATCAGCTTAAGATATCTGAGTTAATTGAATTGAAGCCTATCTAAAGAGAGGTGTCTGCAATGTAAACAGTCTTTAATAACAGCAAATCAAGGAGTGTCATTCTGAGCATTTGTCGTTCCTGAATCTCTTCCAGGGGAATACTCCACCATAAAGCAGGAGAAGCAATTTGAGACACTTGCCAGATAAGGCTAACGTTCTTGTTAGTGTGAAGATATCACCTTTGAGTAACATGTCCCACCACATCTCTTCCTTTCTCTCGTTTCTTTTCCTTACAAATACTCATTGAATGTTATGTGCAAATAATCACAAAATCTCTTGAATTTTCTTGAAATGGACAGTAAATTCAAATTAAAATCAAACTATAATGGAGACGGAGGGTGTCTTCCACCAATTTTCTGTTCATCTACCATGCTGAACTCTTGATTGTTTGCATATGGTATGAATAAACAATGCTGCTTCATGTCCAGGGCTTCCTTTCCTTTTTTCCATTTTTCCCTCTTCTAGCTTTTGTAGATACAATGCACAGGTGAAAGCATGGGATCACATGACTCATATTTAGGCTTTAAAGACAAAATTGTGTCAACTTTGTTGATTATTTTTTTAATTTTTTTTCCCTTAAGCCAGTCACCTGAAGTTCTTCACAGTAAATTATAGTCTTCACGCTATGGGAAATTATGTCATGCTTCCACGTGTCTGAGGTTTTTCATGCCTATGCTAAGTGATAATTTTACCATCAAAATGAAAGCTCAACAACAAAGAAATTTTACAAACACACTGTCTAGTGGTCTAAATAATGAAGAAATTACCTATCGTTTTCCCAAATCTGCAAGAATTTTAAGCAGCCTTTAGCACTTGGGGACACCTTTCAGGTATGTAATTTTGAATGCATGTTTGTAAAAGTTCATGTCATTACAGTATCATATATCTATTCTTTTGGGTTAGAAAAAAGATTGGTAAATAGTCTCATATCTTTTAAATATCTTAGAGTCAGAAGAGTGAGTTTTACCTTTCCTTGTAATGCCCCCTTCTTCTTCTTTCAGAATGACTTCTATTATATATTTAAAAATCAAACACAAAAGTATATATGAAAATCATATTCAAGTCTCCCTTTGATTTTAAAACTATAATCAAGATGTTGATGATAAATAAGGTAGAGTAGTAGAATTCAATTCTTCTATTTCCTTCTGTCAGCTAAGGAATCTGGTTTCAAAGATATCCAAAGTACAAGGATGACTAAGAGCTTTGGTTTTTTTAGGATCAGTTTATCTATTAAATATTCTAAAATACAACCATCATCTACTTTACAATGCAAAGTTCTAATCAATGTCCTGACATTAAATAAATATTATAATAAATAGCATTAATGGATTAAAATCAATAAATATATTAATGGATAATATCTTAAGAATTCTAAGATAGAAGCAACATAGAAGTATTGAACAGCTCAATATTACTGAAATTTTCTGATTTACCTTTAGTTCTCAAAAATAATCTAGGCAAAACAAGTACATCCCTTACAGTAAGTGAAGATAAAGGGTACATACTTGAAATAAAATTTAATACCACGTGTTAGGCAACTCTATAGGGTGGGGGAAAATTAATTATTTATTTATGTATATTCTTTTGGACTATTAACTGTAGAAATTGTAGGTAAGCACCTTAAACTCTACAGCACTCTTTTTGATGGTTACAATTTAGAAAAATGAGCTGGAACCCTCTGACTGCAGGATTGCCTAGGCTGTGGTGTACAAGTAGTGCTGAGTGCTATTTTTAAGCTAATAAACTCTGCAGTACACAGCTAAACTGTTGCTACAGATTTGGTCAGGTCAATAGTACTTAGGACAGGTGAATCACTGAGTAGTGCAGCAGCACCCAAGTGTGTCCAAGGAGGGGATGTTAGTACAGAGAGGACAGTAATTTGTTCAGATAGACCTGAATAACTGTGAGAACAGCATTTAAAATGAAACAAAACAAACCACTTCCTCCTCCAGAAACCAATAAAACAAACAAACAAACCAAAAAAACAACCACAAAAAACTTAAACCAAACACAACAGCGTTTATTATTTTTGGAAAATATAAATTCTGCGGATATTTTCCAGTCTACTTGAAAGCTATTGCTTTATTTTGTTTTAATCAGATTGTTAAATGAAGGGGGTTTTTTTATTAAATCTTTTTAAAATTATGGTTTTACATGAATCCTAGATATTTTGTATTAAAAAATGAATCTTGGTTATATTTCTGTAATGTACAGGAATTCTTGCTTAAAAACAATGCAATTAGAATGCAGAGAAGCCAGGCCTGAATGAATATTATATGTAATGCTCCAGAACAATCTAAGAATACTTAGCTATCTCATTGAGTAAGTTAGCTGTCTTTCGGTGGCCGTTATGCTTCAAAATCCTTCCTAGGCTGTATTTTTACCAACTAAACTTTTATTGCAAAAAATACGTCATAGTCTTTGAGAAGTTGTGGAGATCAAGGGATGTCCCCAAAGACTGGAAGAAGACTGATATCACTCCCATCTACAAGAAGGGTTTAAAGGAAGATCCAGGAAATTACAGACCCATCAGTCTTACATCAGCCCCATGGAACGTTACAGAATGAATCCTCCTGGGAATTATCACAAGGCAAATGAAGTAAAAAAGTGGGAAAAGACAGCAACAGATTTACCAAGGGAAAATCATACTTGACCAACCTGATTGCCTTCTATGGAAAAGTAACCTGCTCTGATAAGTGAGGCAAGCTGTGGAAATTGTCTACTTGAATTTCTGCAAGGCATTCAGTACAGTATCCCACAGCCTTCTCCTAAAGGAACTGATGTGTTGTAGGATGGACAAGTGTAATGGGTGGCAAACCATCTGACAGGCAGCGTCCAGAATATGGTAGTAAATAGCTCCTTTTCAAGCTGTCAACCTTTCACAAGTAGGGTCTGCCAGGGATCAATACTGGGCCCAACGCTGTTTAACATTTTAATAACTGACTTGATGAAGTTTACTGACAATAACAAACTGAGTGGGGAAGGGGGCATTTCAGAAGGGAGAGCCACACTGCAGAAAGACATGGTTAGGCTGGAAGAGTGCATTAACTATAACCTTAGGAAGTTCAAAAAGAACAAATGTAAGGTCTCGCACCTGGGAAAACATAAGCTAGGAGTGAAGCACAACTGGGACCTACTCAGCTGAAAAGCAGCTCTGTAGAAAGGGACCTGGGTGTTCTGGTAGACAACAAGCCCAATATGAGTGAGCACTGTGCTGGGTTTATTCATCCTTGAGAAGAGAATGTCTGAGGGAGACCTTAGCACCGTGTTCCAGTATTTAAAGGATGGCTTGAAAGAAGACAGAGACTCCTTTTTTACAGAGTGACATGGAAAAGATGGGATAATGGGTACNAAAACTCCGTTTCTCTTAATGTCTTTGCAAAGAAATAATCTTCAGCTATTTTCTTATCCCTGTATAATTTTTCCTAATAATTTTACGATTCAGTCTTTATCATTTCTGGGAAAACAAAATATATTTAGTCTTTTCTCTTACTTTATAAAAAGGCCAAGATAAGCTCTAAACTGAGGGTGAGAGGAGGTGGTATTTTATAAAGGAAATTTCTGTTTTAAAAGCTTTAGTATTGCACTGTACAAATTGTGTTAATCAGATTGATTGTAGTAAAAGGTTTTTTTGGAGGTAATATAGAAAAGATTTAGGAAATTGGCACAAATGAAATAAATCACAACAGGTTTTGGACAAAGTGTACTCACAAAACCAAGTGGGAAGCTTGATGACTCCTCAACAACTACTCAATATGCACAATGAATGGGAGACAGACACTTCATTTACCATGAGTGGATATAGGGTTTTATCTATCTTAAACTAGGTAACTATGTTATTTATACTATCTAATACTACTCTGGGTACAGTAAATATGTAAAAGGGGCTGTAGAAATGGTGAGCCATCAAGCCACCTTGAAAGGAATACCATCTCTTAAGACAGTTTTGTTCCTTGTTAACATGTGTACAATAGTATTATCCTGAAAGACCAAGGGTGCACACGGGTTGGGTGTATCTAGCTTCCATTATATAGTGTAGCACTTTATTTGGCTAAACACTGCACATTTTATAACTGGAGCAAACATATGACAGTAGTGCATGCAACAATTACTTTTTCGAAGTGTAATTAGATTTGGATTTGTATACTTAAGTGTCTTAAAGAGTGATATTGTTGTAAGCAACCGCTACGAATCTTAGCTACTGAGAACAGCCTATTTGACCTCAATTTAAACAATCACCTAACACTGTTCATCAAATTGCAATATGAAATACATTCTTACATAAAGCAGTTCAATCTACCAGTTTCCATTCAATTTGAAAATGACACTGATGACGGGTCCTCGAGATGTTTGCCAGGTCCTCAAATTCAACATTCTCACAAACATATCAAATCATGATGTATAATTTATGTAGGAAATGAGGTGAGTTATGATTTGTTAATTTAAAACCATCAGTGGAGTAAGATTACCAACAGAAATGATCCTAAATATAATTAATGGGTATAATAATAAATAATATTAATGTGAATCTGTTCTCCAAGAGTTAAGTGGTTGTTATGGTGACAACATATAAAGGTAAAAATGACCGTGAAAGTTACTCAGTAGTAATCCTAAATTTGCGAAACTGTCAACAGTTAGAAAATGAAGATTTAAAAAAAAATAATATTCAAAGCACCTTCATGTGTTTCATGTGTAAAATTAATTGCCATATTAAATTATCAGAATGGTATTAACATTAAAGGACCATTAGTATCATTCCTGATTATTCATTATCTTTAAGTTGAATTGTATGTCATTTCCTTGACATAATGTATTTATTATTAAAAAGGTTAACTTTGTAAAACTCTAATTATGGGTGTAAAGCATATGGAAGACAGAATATACATAGTAAAGAAACATTCTCAATCAATTTTTCTGTAAAGAGTGGATTATTTTTTCTAGAAAATTATTCCAGTGGGATGAAACCTGGGGGAGAGACAGTGTTAGAATAGCATATAGTGATGTGAAATGATGAAAAAGAAAATTATGTAAAACAATGAAAAAGGAAAAACCATTGCATCAAGTCAATCAATCACTCTTTTCCTGAATAGTTCAGGTTTCACAACACATATTTTTCATTATATTATTCAAACTAGGTTGTGGCAAATGACCCAAAGTGTTATTAGGTGTATAGATAGCTTCAAGAGATCGAGCTCTGATTTTTCATTTATTTAAATATTTTCAGTTTCCATATGAAGATATTTGCTTCCTTTTGAGACCCTACATGCAGACCATTCAATCAGACTGAGGTATACATTGATTCTGAATTATTGTCTTACACATACACATGAATACATTTTAACATTTACTCCAGTACAGATTTCTGCTAATATAAACTAGAGGTTGTAGAATCATGAGTTTAATCTTTAGTCAAGTGCTCTGTGACAGATGGATTGGCTGCATGGTCCCAGTTCTCTCAACATACCTCTAAGTGGCAATTAGTCTATGTCTTACATAGCCTCAGCTGTTCTGCACTGACAGTGATAAACAATAACAAAAGCTCTACTGGCTTTAGTGAAGCCCCACCATCTAAAACTGTGATGCTGTTTTCCCAAACAATTAAAATTGTTGCAGCTACAAACAAAAGCATAACCATATATTTAAAAATTATATTAATTTTTTTAAAGGAAAAACAGCAATTAAATATTATTTAAAAAGACAAAGTAGGCATCCTTCAACAACATCACAGATTTCTTCATGTTTATGCAATTGCAGATATGTTCAATGTGTTTAGGAGACTTAGGTGAAGCATTTTCTCCTCTTCCCAGCCTATTCACATATATGCAATCATCTCCAGATGCTTAACACCTGTCACCCTCCAAGAGACCACTCTGACTGTTTCAGAACAGGAATTCTAGAAATCAGTATCAGAATCTAGCCTAGAATTCCTGTGCACTTCTTGAAAAGAATGTCAAGATATATCTCTTGAGACATTGCATGTTGGTTTATCTTGATTCTTTTACCTTAAATCTACCCCTTTTTTGGTGCTTCTCTGACAACGGTTGACATTATTATTATTTGATTATTAGGCACAAATATCATTTAGTATTTACAGGAGTTCACAAAGCTTAAGAAAATTTTCAAAACTAATGAATGAAATGTATCTTTTCTGAAATATATGAGTGTATCTTCACAGTTCAGCTTTGCATTGAGTGTAGCTTGAAAATCACTCCTTTTCTTACAAGCCTACTATGAGTTATGACATGTAGAGCCTAGAATGGCATCTATCATTCAGTCTTTCAATTAAAAAAAAAATCCATGGAAACCAGTTATTTGGCATAACTCTTCAGTCCTTTCTTGTGAATTCACAAATATTGCAAATATAACAGTGGATATTGCAGCATCTAATTTCTATTGATTTCATAGCATTCAAGAAATAGATTCTGCTATGCCTGGCTCACTTTTAATAATCTAATTAAATTAAATAAAAACAACAATAATTATTCTTTCTGGATGGGAAAAGTTTGAGCATTACATCACATAAGATGAACCTACATCCAAAAAAGAATGATAACCCAAGGAGCTGCACTCAGCTCTTGATAGCAGTGGAAAGACAGTGACAGCTCATCATATTGCAGTTTAACTTCTCAGCCTCCTCTTTCTCCATGTCCTCACTCACTCTTTTTTCAGGAACTACTGGAAATGAAGAAATTTATTTGACTTTCCTCTTTCACAGATGTTCTACAGTAATCCCACTGCCTGTCATATCCTCATTTTAACAATAAAGGTGGACATTGTTTTTAATACTCACGGTAAAACAGACTTGTCTGACTTGCTGAGGCCGATATTGCAAGGGAGGGCAAACACCGAAGTCACTGTGACTTTGTAAAAGTGAGCAGTTTGGTTTGAACAAGTTTATCTGGTAAAATAGGCAGACTGGGTGATGGTCTAGCACCCAAATCAGCTGAGTGAAATTTGAGGTGATGTGTAGGGCTCACAGTCTGATGTTCCTTCAGTTAGGACCAGAAAGACTCCTGAAAGCACATACTGAGCTCTCTGCCTCAAAAGCATGACAAACTGCCTGAGTCCCCCTTCTGACACAGCTGGCCTTGCCAAGAACCAATCAACACACAGTAACTGACTTAGTCCCTCCTCACCAAGAGGCACCAGAGCTTTTAAAAAGTGTAAAATTGCATCTGGAAACTCTTTTATTGAGGGAAGAGCAACTTACCTGATGGACAGGTTGACAGGCCTGCACCTCCCTTCCCCTCCAAGAAGGGATATCTTTTTTGCTGAGTCGTGCCTCTCAATTTGTCAGATGTTAGCTGCAAAAATGACTACTAACTCAATTTTTATACACATACATGTACGATCATTGTTAACTAATAGTAATCATCTAGTGCAAATGCAGCAAGTGAATTTATAAATAGCAATTCCAAACTTGGTTTTATCTGTCACTTTAAACAAATAATCCATTATTTTAGCATTGTGAAGTTGTCTCTGTGAGAGTCCTTGAGAGGGACTCAACAGGCATTGAAAAAGAGTACAAACTGCTCTGCCGACAGCCCGTTTGACTCGCTGGGTGTTACCCTCAGAGGAGAGGAGATTCTTACAGGTAGCACTGATTCTGACTGGTGGCTCACTCATGTGCATATTTTCACATAATCTTTTACATATGAGTCATTGTCCAAGTCTGGGACAGGGGATGGGTCCAGCCACACCAAGAATTCCCTGTCAGGAGGAGCTTAGAGGGTCCATCCTGAATCTCATGATTCAATGGGAGGGCATCTCTCAGCCGCCTACCAGAGCCTTATCTATTTATATGACACCCACACAGGCTCACATTTTCTATGGGTAAGAGAAACCAGCTATTCTACAATGCTCTCTATGCTGAAACAGCTGTTACCCAGAACTGTATCTCTTTACTAGGGATCTCCTCTCTCCTTACTTGGAGTCTCCTGTTTTGGCAGGGCAAAAGTACCACCATTAATTTGGAGTAGCAAACAACACCCACTCAACAAAATCAATTTCTATGCCCCATTGGACACGTACATTTCCAGATAATCACAAGGGCTTGGACAATGTTTGTTCAGTTTTCTTCCCTTGCCTTTTTCTCTTTAACTAAAGCATCTGTCCTAAAATTAATTATTTTTCAAGATACACTGTGCACCACATGTTAAATATAGCAAAATGTTAATTAAAGTAAGAACAACTAAAACCCTTAAAAATGAATCTTGGGAGTTTTCCTTTAGATATCTGGAGATTTTCAGATGAAATTGCACCCTGCTCCAACACATAAATTTTGAACTCTCTTTCAATATATGGGTAATGATTTAAAAAGCTTTTTTTTTTTTCCCTCCCCCTTACTTGTACAATTCCCCTCCTTTATTGTGACTGACTTTTTTCTGAAGTACCTCTAGGCATTAAGTAAGCCAAGTGCAGCTGGTGAATTCGAATGGAGTCATTGACTGGAGTCAATTGCCTGCACACAATTATCATCTAAATTACTTTGTAAAACTATTTTACGTGTTTCCTGCTTAAAAGCACAGTTAATTCTTTATTCTTGACCTTTCTTCTGTTACTCCAAATATCCTTTCACATTATTGACAGTAAGTTTTTAAGCTACTGATTTTTTCCACATTCAGCTTGGCCATTTCATTCTTCTGTTTTCTTACTCACTTAGATTCAGAACAAACAAGACCCTAAAGATTTCCCGAATCATTAAACCTATACACTTTCTTAGGAAAAAAAACACCTTACATAATCCAACTCTCAAATATTTGAAATGAAATTGTATCAGAGTATTTTCTTTTGCATAATAATATCAATAATAGCAATAAAAACAATTATTTATTCTAGGATGTCACTGATCTATGACATATTCTGATTCTCATGTGAACTATATGAATTGACAGTCATCCCATTTCATTCTTATTCTAACATTGACCTGTAGGCTAGTTGTTTTTCATTTTTATCTCCATATACTTATAGACGACCGTTGTGTTTCCCCATCAGGTTTTGTTTGACCTAATCTCAAGTTTTCCATCTTTTCCAGATACAACATTCATTCCTCAAACTTTTCCCTCTCTTGGAAAATACACAGTATTGTGGCTTGAGTCTCAGAACTTTCTTTTAATGTATTTATTATGTCTCTTTTTTTTTTTAATATATTGACCACTGTGTCATGACAAGTGTTTATAGACATCTAACCTTTCCCCCAAGGAAGATAGCTTTCATAGTATTTCCCCAAAGTAATCTTTGACTCTTTTAGTTTAACTATCTTACCTTTGTTTGGATAAATTTTGTGTAATCTCATTAATAGTTATTTCTCATTTTTATTTATGTTTCACCAAAGAGGTGATGCATTTCAAGAATGTTCCAGTCCTGACTCTTGTTCTTCTAAGTTTCTGCTAACATTTCACTATTCCTTTGCATAGCATATATTAGTATTGCAAGTTTTTCCTTTCAGTTTTCTGAGCATCTTATATTAAAACAGCTGATAATTTCTTGGTACCACCTTCTCTGTCTTATTATTACCACTACCTTATTATGATTACTGAGAATCTCAGTAATGGTGTATGTTTTCTCCCTGACCACCATTCTTTAGAAATATCAAATCATTTAGATTGGAAAAACTCTTTAACACTGTCAAGCCCAATCCTTAAATTAACACTACCAATCCAACACTAAACCATTTCTCCGGTTATCACATCTACACTTGTTTTAAATACCTTCAGGGATGGTGACTTAAGCACTCCACTGGGCAGCCTGCTCCAAAGTTTGATAAACATTTTGGCAAAGATTTTTTTTTTTTATATCCTCTCTAAACCTCCCTTGCTGCAACTTGAAGTAATTTATTCTTATCCTATCACTTGTTCCTTAGGAAAACAGACTGACAGCACCTCACTACAACCTCTTTTCAGGCAGTTATAGAGAGCAATAAGATCTCCCCTCAGCCTCCCTTTCTCTAGGCTGAAAAATCCCAGTTTCCTCAGCTGCTCTTCATGATTTGTTCTCTGTGGTCTTCACCAGCTTTGTTTCTCTTCTTTGGATGCATTCCAGTGCTTCAGTGACTTTCTTGTAGTGAGGGAACCAAAACCAAACACAATATTTAAGGTGTGGCTGCATTAGTGCTGAGTACGTGGGCATGACCACTTCCCTGCTCCTGCTGGCTGGAGTATTTCTAATACATGCCACAGTGCCATTGACCTTCTTAGTCACTTGAGCACACTGCTGGCTCATATTCAGCCATCTATCGACCAACAGCCCCTAGTCCTTTTCCATATTTTCCAGGTTTTGTTACTAATACTCTCTATCTGCCATTGTTTCCTTATGCAGCGGCTTTTCTGTCATCATGAGTATTAATACCAGGATTGGAAACTGCCTTTAACACTTTCTTATATCCAGTTCTCCTCCCATTTGCTAATCTCTATTTTCCTGTCTCAACCTCCAAAGACTGCAGAAAGTCGAGTACTCCTTTTCAAACTCTACTTTTTTTATGATACTGTCATCAAAATCACAGCCTTCTTCAGCATCTTTGCAAGCTGGCCAGAGCTAATTCTTGAGAGAATTTCTCAGTGTAATGTTATACAAGTAAAAAGTCTGTTCATGATTTCTCAGATCTTTCCAGCATTCCTTAGTCATTTAGCACGCTTTTTCAATCTCCATATTCACTGCAATTACAAACCTGTTTATTCCTCTTAACAAACCTTCAATATGTATTCAACACCAAGTGGTACCTGTGAATTTCAATATTCCTTATTCCATCAACCTCAAGAACATCTTAACACAGTCTTTTCTGTATTCCTAAGTTAACATAAACATTCTTCAGCTTAACAAAACAATTAACACAGTCATACTGATAAAAAGTCTTTATAACTTTTTATGATATTAAATAAAAAAAAAGGAAAACTTTAAACTTCCATTTCCCTTAGTTCAAAGAAAGTGTACATTTGACGTACTTCTCATACAGAGTGAAAGCACTTCTTTACTTGGCAAAATGTCCTATTCTTTATATTAGTCTGATTTTGAAAAGTTGTGAAGTAATCCATTTGCTCCACAGGGCTTGATTCCAAGTAAGACATTTGGTTGATAACAGGCATGCACAGCTGGTGCTATCTACCAAGAACTAGGCCATCTTCTTTTCCATGACTCATTTAAGGAATGGGCCCTTTACCTGTTATCATAGAATCATAAGGTTGAAGGAGACCTCTGAGATCACTGAGTCCAACTGTGCCTGTCTCCCTGCCAAACCATGTCCCTAAGGAACTCATCTACCCTTTTTTTAAACACCTCCAGAGATGGTGACTCCACCACCTCCCAGGGCAGCCTGTTCCAATGCCTGACCACTCTTTCAGTAAAGGAATTCTTTCATAAGTCCAGTCTAAACCTCCCCTGGCAATTTCCTCTTGTCCTATCGCTTGTCACTTGTGAGAAGAGCCCATCACCCACCCCGTCACAACCTCCTTTCAGGTAGCTGTACACAGTGATGAGGTCTCCCCTCAGCCTCCTCTTCTCTAGACTGAACAACGTTCAGTCTCTCCTTGTAAGGTTTATTATCCAGCCCCCTCAGCAGCCTTGTTGCCCTTCTCTGGATGCGCTTCAGCCCCTCAATGTCCAGGTGTGGTCTCACCAGCGCTGAGCACAGGGGCACAGTCACCTCCCTGCTCCTGCTGGGCACGCTGTTTCTGATACAGGTCAAGATGCCATTGGTCCTCTTGGCCACCTGGGCCACTGCTGGCTCACATCCAGCTGGCTGTCAGCCAACACCCCCAGGTCCTTCTCTGCCAGGCAGCTCTCCAGCCACTCTTCCCCAAGCCTGTAACACTGCATGGGGTTGTTGTGTCCCAAGTGCAGGACTCTTCACTTCGCCTTGTTAAACCTCATCCTGTTGGTCTCAGCCCATGGATCCAGCCTGTCCAGATGCCTCTGCAGAGCGTCCCTTCCTTCAAGCAGATCCACACTTGCACCCAGCTTGGTGTCATCCGCAAACTTGCTGAGGGTGCACTCGATTCCTTCATCAAGATCATTGATAAAGATATTGAACAGGACTGGACCCAGTACTGAACCGCGGGGAACACCATTCGTGACCAGTTTCCAACTGGATTTATTTCCATTTACCACAACCCTTTGGGCCCAGCCATGCAGCCCGTTTTTAACCCAGCAGAGGCTGTGCCTGTCCACACCAATGTCAGCCAGTTTCTAAAGCAGAATGCTGTGAGAAATGGTGTCAAAGGCTTTACCGAAGCCCAGGTACACCACATCCACAGCCTTTCCCTCGTCCATTAAACAAGTAACCTTGTCATAGAAGGAGATCAAATTGGTTATGCTGTCGTTCTTCTTCCTTCTCAGACTGCAATACCAGGATATCTCACTTTCACCTTCCTGTTATTTCAAGAGTTGACTGCTCTATTATTAATAATAATCTGCCTTCATCTTTTTCTTTTCCTCCGTCTTTTCCTTTGAACTAGCATAAGTGAAAATAACCTTACAATGTCTCTATGTAAGAAACTCTCAAATCAATGAGTATTCTGCAGGAATAGAGAATTATTTAATCATCCAAATGTTGTTTGGTTGATGTTAAAAAGTCAGCAGGAGGAGCTCACAACATTAATTTTAATCAGTTGCTTAAAAATTCTTCAAAACAGTGCCTCATATAAAACCTGTTTGCACAATTCCCCTTGGTGTTTGGACAGAGCATATATCTGAATATAACTGAACTTGTATTTAAAATTTAGCAAATGTGCTAGATATCTCTTGGGAAGAGCAGCTGGACCTCTGGATATAAAAGCTGTGAACTCTTATTGCCTGAACTAAATGACCTAGCTTTCCTAGCTCAAAGGCTAGATTATATTAAAAAATGATTTGTAGTGCAGTCACTATGGAGAGACTGAAAACCCCACTAATTGTGGGATACATGCATATTCACATAATTTCTTTTATTATTTATCCTTGGTTGCTGCCTGGTCTGAGCAGGGTGGTCTGAGTATGGCTTCAAAAATCTATTTAGTTTTTAGTGCAGAAAAATCATTCATTTTGACCTTCGTCCAAATCTGCTCGGAGGACCCTGCGCTTAACTGTCTTAGACACAGCTCCAAACCAAAACCACTGATCCAAAAATCAGTTTTATGGAGAAACACACTGAGGAGAGGAGTCAGAGATGGTTAGAGCCTATTAGGGCATCCTCCAGCCATTACATTCATGCATACATTCACTTGAGGAAAATGCCTGCAGCAGTAAATTATACAATATAAGTTTATGAAGTTCTTATGTGTAGCAGTAAATAGGCAGGATTTAAATTTTAAACTGATAAAAGGATATACTTTGTTGCACATGCATAATTAACCTAGTGAGCTCATTGCCACAAAAATATCACTGAGGCCTTAAAGATTAGCAGAATTTTAAAAAGGATTAAACATTTATATGGATAATGAGAGTATTCACATTGGCATGGAATTAGATTTATTTTTTTAAAAAAACCCCTTACAAACTCTCTTATTTCAGGACATAAAGCAACAGGTAGCAATTGGGAATAGGAAGGCATTTCCCCTCTCAGGGAAGTTGTTTCACGATTGCTCATTTCAGTTTCTTTATGAGCATGTGATTCCAGTTACTGACAGCAGCAAGATGTTGGACTAACCCCCAAATATTGCCTGATCAAGAATAGCAATTACCAGGCTCCTATTGACTTATGTTAATGACCACACAGTTACTATGGTGGAAAAATAAATGTTTTACCATTCAAAGTTTCTCATGAGGATATAAAGGTGACACAGAAGACATAGAAATGTTTTACAAGGTATTCTTGCTTGTTTTGCAGCAAGGAATGCTTCTGGATAGATATTTCAGGGATTGTTTAATGAGTGACTGGCATAGGAATAAAATTATTGACATGAACAAGTTAATGACCAATTAAGTACAAAAACAAAACTGAATTACTTGCATTGATGCCTAATTTAAAACTGTGATTGTAATCCAGGTAATGGAGCTCTGCTGGAAGTGTTCTTAGCACTCCCCTAACAAAAAAAGTCATTAGTGACTGGCCTGCTGCTTCATATAATTGCTGTGATAAGCCACTGCAAGTATAATTGGCTTCAGCTGAAAAATATTTCATCATAAAGCAAGAACAACAGTTCTACTTTGATTTATGCATTTATAGAAACTTAAGGAATATCATTAACACATTTAGTTTGCAGACGTTTTCACTAAGCCAGAAAATGCAATGAAAAGATCTTTAAGAAACAATACACTTTCCATTGAATTGTGTTGCTTTTGAACACTAAAATTACTTAAATAAGCACGTTTAGTCTGTTAAATCCAAAAGGAACTTCAGGTTCATTTCTGCACTCCTTTTCTATTATAGTACCGCCTGAGAAGCTGGCTAGTCCTAAACAGATTCTGACGAGTTGTCTCTATTTCCTGTGCTTTCATGGAGGCTCAGTATCACATCCTGTTCTCTTGCTTGTCTAGCTCAAACTAGAAAGAATTTGCACTACTGATCGATAAAAATAAATGTGAATAAGTGTGAAACCATAAAAAGTAAAGTTTTATTCTTTTGATTAAGACCCCTAATTCCCACCCTTCTGACGCTTGTTCTAATTAATGAGTTTATCAGTGAGACTTTCCCTAGAAACATCCACTTTTATTTGAGAATTAAGCATATTCATGACAAGCTCATTTCGAAAAATGTGTACACTGGAAATCCAATTATAAAAACCTGCAGTCGATCAGTCATGAAATAAAACATCAGATCATATAACACGTGATTTTTGTGTCCAATCAAACATAATCAAACCTTTTTAAAAAATCCATGCTGGCTACTACAATTAGCAGTTTAGTTAGGCACTTTTGTGTGTTCCTATTCCTCTGTTTTTATTTACAAACATAGATTCTCATATGCTTCTTACAATTCCAATGGAAAATTGTACAGACAAGTTTGCATATTTGAATCTCAGAGATTGCACCTAAATAAATAAATAAGGACATACATAAATAACTAAAGAAAACAATCAACCATATGTAGAATTTTGAGGGGTAAATCTTGAAGAAATATGCTTTTTAGTAACTGACACTCATTGTATTTGCCTTCATTAACTTGGCTCTGGTCTATTGTTCATAGAAACCAAGCTACAGCATAAAATGAAGCAAGTAAAATTGATAAATTACAATTCTGGAAAGAGATATAACATGATGTTGTGTGCAGGCTGATTGACATCTTTATTTCAAATCTTCATGCATTTGGACAGGGAAACTACTGCATTTTTATTTTTAAAAATATTTTTCTATTGTTTTATTTATTTAAATAAAATATTTTTACAGTCACTTTTTCCTAAGCATTTTTAACAACATTGTAATATTATTTTGAAGCAAAAATCTAGAAAGCTTAGAAGTGCTTTTGTAAATTTTCATTCTCAAAGTCAGATTAGGCTTTTAATAAAACTTCATAGAATTTTTTACTAGAAACTTGTATAAGTCTTCATAATAACCTGAAAGTCATATTTGGCCTAGTAATCCAGCCCAGTCTTGCAAATCCTTTGGAGCATGCTGACCTTTGAGTATGAAAGAACTTTCACTGGCACTAATGGATTTTGGATCAAACCATAAAAAAATCAACCATCCAAAGTAGCACTTCTCATCACGAGAGAACTGCATCTGTTCACTTCCTATATCATTAGCACAAAAAGCCATCCACTCATAAAGGTTACAATGTCATTGTGAAGAAATTCAGGAGTCGCTGATACTGCTTTATAATCAATGTGTCTTTGGAAACATTAAATCATACACTGAGCTAACAAGTGGTCTGATCTAGCTCTTCATCCAATGTATAAAATGATAGAATTACTTGATATTTATGTTCTATTTTGGACGGAGAAAAAGCAGAAGATAAGGAATAAGACATTAATTTAAGTTGAAAATACCATCATCCATCTCCTCTACTAAGCAGTAAAGATACAATGGAGGAAAACATGTCCTATTCCCATTGGAAAGAATATAGGAATTTTTATGTTAGAACATCTATGTTTGAAATGTCAACTTTTACCATGGATATGATTTCCTCAGAAACAATAACATTTTCAAAATGCAAGCAATTGCTGTTCCACTGAATGACTGTACTGGATCTGCCTGGAATGGAGTCAGCTTTCTTCACAACAGCCCATCTGATACTGTGTCTTGGATTTGCACAGTGTAAGGGTGTGATGAATTGACCTTGAGTGTCCGACAGGTGCCCAGAAAGGCTTTCTTACCACTCTCATTGTATTGAAAACAAAAGATAGAAATATACAACAATAAAGCTCATGGGTTGAGATAAAGACGGATGATCACTTTCCAGTTACCATCACAGGGAAAACAGATTTTACATGAGGTAATTAACTTAGCATATTACCAGTCAAATTAGAGTAATGAGTAACAAAAGTAAATCTTAAAACATATTCCTCCCACTCTTCTTTTTTTTCCCAGGCTCAACTTCACACCTGATTTTCTCTACCTCCTCCACATTAAGCAGCACAGGGTACCGGGAACAGAGTTTGTGGTTAGTTCATTACGCATTATTTGTGCTGTTCCTCTTTCCTCATCCTTTTGTTTTGCCCCAGCATTGTGTCCAACCCACGGAATAGAGTCCTTCAAGAACAAGTCCTTTCCAAGAGCTACAGATCTTTATGAGCTGCTCCTCTATACATCCTTTCTAACACGGTGCAGTCCTTAAGCAACGGACTGCTCTAGTGCTGGGTCCCTCACTGGGTCACGTTTCCTGCCAAAAAATCTGCTTCTGCATGGCTTCTTCTCCATGGGCTGTAGTTCCTGCCAGGAGACTGCTCCAGCATGGGCTCTCCATGAGGTCACAGCTTCCTTCAGGGACACCTAGCTCCTCTGACATTGGGTCCTCCATGGGCTGCAGGGCTGCTATGTGCTCTATCATGGACCTCAATGTACTGCAAGGGCACAACCTGAGTCACCACAGTCTTAATTATAGGCAACAAGAGAATCTCTGCTCTGCCACCTAGAGAACCTCCCTCTCCTCCTTCTTCACTGACCTTGATATCTGTGTAGTTGTTTGTCATATTCTCAGTTTCTCTCCAATGGCTGCAGCTGCACAGTGGTTTTTATCCCTTCTTAAATATATTTTCTCAGTAGTGCTGTAAAACATCCTTGATTAGCTCAGCTTTAGCCAGCAGAGGGGTTGCCTTGGAGCCATCTGGGACTGGCTCCATCCAACATGGGGCCAGTTTCTAGCATCTTAGAATTATAGACTCATGGAGTCATTAAGTTTGGATAAGACCTCTAAGATCATCCAGTTCGACTGTCAGGCCAACACCACCATGCCTACTAAACCATGTCACAAAGTGTCACATCTGCACATTTTTCTGAACACCTCCAGGGAAAGAGACTCCACCACTTCCCCAAGCATCCTGTTCCAGTGCTTGACCGGTCATTCAGTAAACATTTTTTTCTAATATCCAATCTAAATCTTCCCTGATGCAACTTGATGTCATTTCCTCTTGTCCTATCACTTGTTACTTGGGAGAAGAGACCAACACCCACCTCACTACAACCTCTTTTCAAGTAGTTGTAGAGACCAACAAGGTCTCCCTTCCGCCTCCTCTTCTCCAGGCTAAACAACCCCATTCCCTCACCCACTCCTTAAAAGATTTGTTCTCCAGACTCTTTATCAGTTTTGTTTTCCTCTTCTGGACAGGATCCAGCAGCTCATTGTCTTTCTTGTCCTGAGGGGCCCAAAACTGAACACAGTATTCGAGGTGCATCCTCACCAGCTGCGAGTACAGGGAAACAATCTTTTCACTAACCTTGCTGGCCACACCATTATTAATACAAGCCAAGATGCTGTTGGCCTTCTCGTCCACCTGTGCACACTGCTGGCTCATGTTCAGCTGGCTGTCAACAAGCAACCCCAGGTCCTTTTCCACTGGGCAGCTTTCCAGACACTGTTCCCCAAGCCTGTAGCATGGTTTGTTGTGATTGAAGTGCAAAACTCAGCATTTGGCCTTGTTGAATCTCATACAGTTTGCCTCAGCCCATCAATCCAGCCTGTCCAGGTCCCTCTGTGGAGCCTTCCAGCTCTCATGCAGATCAGCACTCCCACCCAGTTGGGTGTCTCTGCAAACTTATTGAGAGAGCACTCAGTCCCCTCATCCAGGTCACTGGTAAAGATATTAAAAAAGCCCCAACACTAATCCATCTTCCCACAGATACCACTCCTGCAGTGATCCCCACCTACATCAGGAAAAAAACCCCTTGCTGCAAAACCGTAATAAAGAGGGCTTTTTCTTTTTCTCACTGTCCCTTCACAGCAACAAGGCTGGGGTTGGTCAAGAAACTAGGATGGAGACATAACTAGGACACCTGACCCCCGTTGATCGAAGGTGCCTTCCATACCGTATAATGTCATGTTCAGCAACAACAATTGAGGTAAACTATGAAGTTGATGAGGGGTTTGTCTTCCATGGCTGCAGTGGGTGAGAAACTGGCTGGGCATCAGTCTGTGAGAGGTTGTGAATTAACTATCGAATTAGTTAACTATTAACTATTATGCTATCTATAGCTTGACCCACAAGTTTTATCACTCGATCTCAATCCCTCTCTCATCTTACTCAAAGGAAAGGGGGAAAAAAAGGAGTGAGCGGCTGTGTGGGTTGTATAAAGTCTTGTGCGTAACAACTTGTAGCCAGTTCTTCAGTGTAAATGAACTAAAACTGTCTGAAGTTATCAAGGAGAACACATTGTTGACATCTCAGTAGTCTGCTGTCTGATAGGTTAGATGATGGCATCTACTAGATACACAGAGCTGGAAAAGCACTGTCTGATAGCACCTTGCATGAGAAGAGGGAAGATCAGCCTGTGGTCTCAGCCAGCAGAAATATCAGGTTTGACAAGTAGGTAGTGCAGTTTTCTAAAGTAACATCCAACAAACATGATGTGAGCAAATAATCACACTAAATTTCTCTGTCTCGAGTCAAACCCACAGAATTAATTTGTTCCTTAACCTATTCACCTGACTGTGTAACATTAAATTGTCACTCAAGAGGTTATGACACAGCTGGAGTTTTGATCACTGCTGTATGTTATCTGTAAACAACTTCAGAAAGAAACTTCACCAAAAATCAATATCACGCAAATGAGTCTCACCTTTATTGTGTTGCTCATGTTTTTAAAATAAATTGAACTAAGATGTTGTTTCTGTGTAGTACTCTAAATATACAAATCCATCTAGAAATTTCCCTTCTCAGTTTCACGTTTCATTAAGGTACACAGTATACCCACCCACACAAATATGTGGTCTATAGATTTTGTTTCAAGGACATCAATTCTTACTCCTAATGTTACTCAATGCCCACACGAAGCAACCAGTGAACTTATGAAACATCTTATAAAAAAAAGAGGAAAAATTCTGTCTACACCACATAAATGCTCTTCCACTTGCTTAGAATTGTTGTCCAGGTCCAGAGAAATTTAGGAACTCATTGACCTCAATTCTTTGTTACAGAGTTTCTCAGTCCCCAGAGCAGTGTTTATTCTCTGCTTCATTAGAAATTAAAATAATTTAATACTCTTTCTGACCTAGCTTTTTGAGGGTTTTACTGGGACAATAATGCATGAGAGAATTCCAGTGGAATGGAATGAGGAACAAGGATTGTAGGATAGGAGTAGGTCACTAGGAGGTGGAAACACTAGGAATTTGTAGATGCCTCTTCAGCAAATGCATTGACTTAACACACTGAACAATGCGGGAGGCAGTAACAAGAATAAAAGGAGCTATTCTATTTTTGCTACATTTCAAACAGTGATTTTGGTTTTGGTTGCTAAATTTCAGGTAGTAATATTAGTCAATTCATATTTTTCTTATTAAGCATGTCTTTAACAGATCTGGAATCAATAAAGTATATCTATTTCATAAAATATGAATTAAATGTTCTTCTTTCAAGATAGGGACTCCAGGATTTAATTTCTATGAAGAAAAAAAATGTACTGATCATTACGTTTTACAAAACTAAAATAATTTGGAGAAGGTTCTTTATGGTTCTGCATGTGTGTGTGTTTGGAACACAGCTACTGAGAGGTTTGATTATAACAGTTTCTGGTATTTAAAACTCAAAATGTTCCTGCACTTGCATGAATTTTAACAATTTAAGTATTACTCTAAATCACAACTGTTCAGAGTCATAAAAATAAGTTCCACTCCATCTCCCACGTGCAGGAAACCTGATCACTTCACACAACAGGATATTATATCTACGCTACCCGAAAGAAAAAGAAAAGCTATTAAGGATGAGTCCTTAGTTAATCCCATGTACTAAAATAACCTCATCTTCACTAAAACCACAGTGTCTGACAAGAGCAGACAATCTGGTCCCAAGGATTCAATGTCATTGAAAATTTTCAATTTGATTCAAATATACAATCACTTATACCATAAATTTATAATTTGTTTCTTAAATATATCTTTTCATTAACTCAGGTCCTGCATTCGAGGGTAAGTTTGCAGGAATTTTCTTTTTTATTGCTATTAGTATGGCACAAATCTTAAGCTACAATAAATATATGTTTTCTCTTTACCTTTCATTCCAGCTGATTCTAGCTAAAATCATTTGGGCATTTTCAAATAATCCAGAGTATCCTGGCACAAAACCCCTCCTTTAAGTGCCTTCAAATACAGACTTTCCTTTCCATCCCTGTCCTTTCCTCTCTATTTACAAGTTCAAAGTATCACACTCAGTGATATTGTGTAACTTTGTCTTTCTCTCTGTTTTTCTAGACTCATAAGAAAATCAATGTAATATTTTCCCTGAATAGAAATTGCTATCACAAAGGTTTTTTACTAAGACTGAAATAGTTCTGTATATTACTCTAGAACTGGAGTTGCCACAATATTTGCCTGAATGATTTCCAGTTTATTTGTTTTTTCCCTTGCATTGTCTAAGGGCCTTGTATTGTTTCATTACACATGAATTCATAATTCCCCATTGTCCTTCTCAGCCTTGGCAGAGTAGAGTCTATGGAAAGTTCAACCTCTCATTTTTAAAGTCAATTGAGGGAAAGCATTTTTTCTTCCCTATTACGCACATCCACACTTTCAGAATCAAAGTCTCCAGAATCATAAAAAAAAAATCAGGCTCTGCCTCTTGCTACAGGTAGATTGAAATCCAATACTTTCAGATAGTCTTTTGGCAGTGTTTATTTCCCTTCTTGTTTCTGCTATTTTATCTCCCATTAGAAATTACTTTGAGGCACCCTATATGAATAACATTATATAAATATTGCTGTGGTTCTTGCACCACTATTAGGTTCCAAGAGTGCCAAGCCATGGTAGTACATGGAGCTTTCACAGTTCAGTGGTCATAGTCACATTTTTCTAGGGTAGAGTTACCAGCTCTCTGAAAAGTGATTCATTATCAAAATAAGCCCACATATTAAAGAAACATTTATGGTCATGAAAAATCTTCCAGTTTCTAAATTTGTATAGTGATGAAATAGTGACAATTTGATTTCATAAACTTGAATCATGTGAAAATCAGCTGCTCCTTTTTTAAGAATGTTGACTTCTTTTGACACTGAGAGTGCATTGTTCTTTGTTTAAACTGGTTTTGCCAGTTCAGAAAAAAATAAGTTTATATTTAACTAAAGAAAGACAAGATTAAATAATCAGCTATATTTCTTCCTTTTTGCATTCTTTTGAAAAAATAGTAATATATTCTTGTGTTATTGGTACAATCCTCCCTACTAAATAAGCATTTGTGTTCATTTATATGTTCCTCAGATGAGGGAACTATTTTATTAGGTGAGTAGATTGATTATCTCCAATGCAACTGTAAGAAGATAAATCTCAGGTTTTTAATATCTTCTACAAAATAGAAACTTATAAATTACCCCCGTAAAATCTAAACCTAACCAACCAATAATAGCTCATTAAATATTGAGCAGATATCCATGGAAAATGCGATTATAAAAACCAAACAAAACCAAAACTAAAACCAAGAAACATGTTGTCCCTTTGACTATGCATGTCTGGAATATATGTGGACTAGTCCCATATTTTTATACTTTAATGAGCACTTTTTACCTCTCCCACTACAGTCTACTCTAGATTAAATTTAGAGTTTAAATTTAGAGAATTAAATTCAAAGTCAAAACTATAGTGAATTAATGATAACTTCTCCAACTTTAGGAAATTCTCCTTTGGTAGTGCTGAACACCATATAGAAACCTAATGTATTTGCATGTCTTGTGTTCCAGTTACTCCAGTTATAAGATGATTTCGATGGGAAAAAAAAATCATATGAAATAGTCTGGTTGTTACTCTGAGCCCTGTCTAGGCTGATGAGGATGTTAAGTCAGTTTTATGTACAGGAAGTCTGCAAGGATAACTACTGAGATAGACAGTATGCTCTGACTGCTGACAGTAATCTTTGGGATAGGATTATAAAAGACCCAATGGACGGAAAGGGAATTGGGAATGCTGGTGGACAGGAAACTCAACATGAGCCAGCAGTGCGCTCAAGTGGCCAAGAAGGCCAATGGTATCCTGGCCTGCATCAGGAACAGTGTGACCAGCAGGATTAGAGAGGTCATCATCCCCTTCTACTCAGCACTGGTCAGGCCGCACCTTGAGTGCTGTGTCCAGTTCTGGGCCCCTCAGTTTAGGAAGGATGTTGAGATGTTAGAGGGTGTTCAGANAGTCACCATCCCTGGAGCTGTTCAAAGAGAATTTGGATGAGGCACTTAGTGCCATGGTGTAACTGACAAGTAGGAGTAGGTGTAGTTAGTAGGTGTAGGTGTTGGGTCATAGATTGGACTCGATGATCTCAAAGGTCTCTTCCAACCTTACGATACTGTGATATTGTGACTAAGTAGAAAAAGTAGAACCACATAACACCCAGAATCTGAAATGGTTGTGTAGTAAGTATGGTGTACTTTCTATTAGTGTTTGTTTTAATTGTAAAAATAATTTAAAACACCCCACCAAAAATTCCAAACAACCAAAACTGAAAACCCCCCAATCAAACAAGCAAACAAACAGCCTGTCTCTGTTCTGTACACACATACATTTGTGGCTAAGAACTGTTATATTTTCTGTACAATCTGGTTTGGTTTTTTTTCCCTTCTCTGATTAAAATCACTTAATTTCTGATTACATATCTTGATTTTCATCTAAACTAAGACACAACCAAACAAAACATCTGAATGTGGAGGATTGTTTTGTTTTATAGGTAAATTTAGCGCAATTGAGATAACAGTATATAATCCATGAAAAGGGAAAATACTGAATTAATTGAATAAGTCATTTGAAAAACTCTAATCTGAGAACATGAACTGCCACTCCAAATACAAAGTGAACCCTTGCCTTTAGAGAAATCTTCTCTTCAGTTATTCAGACCACTTAATGAAATTCATATTGATAGATTACTGCAGTGACTGAAGTAGCTTTTCCCTGATTTTGGGGGTACACTATATGGGTTATTCTTTACCCCTGGGACCTGATGCAATAATTTCAGCTTGTGTAAGGTAACACTAAGTACTCTATAAAAGCTGGTATTGTTTCAAGTCATTTATGTGATGGTATAAATGGTTTAACAAAGTGCGTAATCGTGCAAAGTATTAAACCATACAAAATGTGAGATAGTGCAAAATCATTCTCTGTATCTTCAAACCTTCTAAAGGTGTTCGTTATTACATTTATTAAGTTATGAACACAACTATTCATCTGCCCATACTTACTATTGAGTTTTATTGAAACAGCTGCATATTCTTCTTGTACATATATCCACTTTTCTACAAATCCTTGAGTAGAGCTCTATCAAACACATCCTGTCAGTGTATTTCAACCACTTGTTAAAATTAAGCTTGATGGGATAATCACTGGCATAACTTCCACCAGTCATCCTTTAAAAAAGTCTGTCTGGTCAGTCAATTGATATTGGTAAAAAGGCTTGATGTTTAAAAAGACACACCAATAGTGGCAGCTTTCATAGGTTTATACCCTTTGTTTTTTTGCAGAAATGATTTAGGTATCTAGGAAATTCAGGTACCAAGGAAAATAATTTATGTTAACACATATATTTTTTTCAACTGGAGAACCAAAAACTTTCACCTGAAAGGTAATTAGCTGGCAGTAATTTACTTTTAAATCTAGTGAATTGATATGATAGTTTAGGAAAACTATTTTTGAACCGATGAATGAAGGTAGGAAATACTTGTACCTTTCACATAGAATTCATGACTGTACAAGTTTGGGTGTCTCATTCACTAGTGTAATCCATATGTGTCTTTAATTCTAACAGCCAGCTCTGAATAAACTTTCCTTCTTTTCACTGCAAGCAAACAATTATCCTAAGGGCTTATCCTTCCCACTTTAAGATTGATTTTTGAGATAAGGTAGATAAATCACTCTCCAGATGTGCCTGCTTCTCATTATTGATTACAAAAGGAAGTGATTACCTCAGAAGTCTGATATTTAGATACAGTAACTCAGCTTAAAGGAGTTCTATTTAAAGGAAAGAAATTCAAGGTTTGTGTTATCAAACACGTAACCAACATATTTTCATGTGCCAAAATTAAATTATTCTCCCACCATACTCTTGTTGCACTTCTACACACTTGTTAAGCCAGTGCTGAGGATACATCAGGCTAAGAACATCTGATTTTCCATCAGGGGCAAACTGTTGGACACAAACACTGCATGTCATCTCTGCATGTAAGAAATTCAGGCATTATTTCTCCCTATATTATCTGTCTTTTCCTTCTTTATAATAAATAGCTCATTTTACCTGTCTTCAGGGTGAAATTCTAGAACTCAATGTATCTTTGCACTATTTGAAGAAAGAAGAGCATTTTAATCTGTTCAAAACCGAGATATGTTTCTATTCTGATTTGTATGGTTTATCTTTTGGGGTTATAGAAATGTATTGCACTTTGAAAAGTCTGTAATTCCACCATAATAAAGGGAATTTTTAATATTTGCATTTTAAGTTATGTCAAGGGTTCCCAGAATAAAAGAGTGGGTATGAAATTTAAGTAAATTAATTAAAGTTCCTTTAGGAAAATTATCCACATTTCCCCAGACATTTTTTTTTCGTATGTATTTTCAATATGAAACCATCTTTCATTTTAACATAAGAAACTCCTGCTTGATGGAAATTTAAAATTTAGCAGCATATTTTGAGATTAAGTACTTTACCGGAAGCAATGTTCAGTAACAAAATAGATGACAGGATTTGACATATCTTAGTGTGCCAAATTCTCACCTGGGACACATTTTCTCATTGTTAAAGAAGAAATTAACGAGTCAGTAATTGGTACTCTGAACTTCATTAGCGTATAGCTCACCAACAATCTACCTCAGCATCTGCAGGTCAGGACACAGCCACTGTAGAGCAATACCCACTCCTTACATGGATTTTAAAGGAAAGCACGTGCATCCTTGTAACAACATTCACCTCTCTATGTGCACACATAAGGCTGGCTCCCAAGACTATTTTCCTTTGGTCACTGAGCACAGATCTGTCCTGTAGAGGTGAAAATGAAAATTACTCTATTGGAGAAACTCCTGGGATAAATACTGATATATTTTTTTGCTTCAAACCAATGCAAAGAATGACCAAGTTGCAGAATATAAGAGATGCTGAGTGGCAGGGAAAAAATAGGAAGAAAACACTAAGAGGAAGGGACTCACAGACCTGAGCTGAGGTAAAATGGAGTTCCTGAGCCAACGGGGGGGGGCTGGGAGAAGGCCTGGAGGAGGGCAGGAGTAGTCAGCACTGATGAGGTTAACAGAGTATTCAGACAGGACCCTGATAATTCTCATTAATGAAAGTTGGACTTGCAGAGCAAATATGGGATATGAGGCACGGACCTTCAGCTAAGTTTCATGAAGTGATACTGCACTGATTTTGTCTTGTATTTGTGTTTTCCCAAATGTGCTTCAACATCTCAGAACAGAATAGTTCAATAAAAGAACTTACATATGTGTCATTTTATCTCTTGATGCGGTGGCCTGAAATTCTTTTTAAGCTTCTTCCAAGTTTCAATGTAGGGGCAGAGTATGTAGTAGCATCATCTGTAGTGGGATTTTTTGCTGGGAATGGCAACACAGTATCTGAAGAGTTATGGTTTCCGATTGTTTGTGCTTTTATATTTTTTCCACAGCATTTTATTCCTTGACGTTCACGTTCCTGTTAATGTTTCAGCAGAATTCAGAAGCATTTTTTTAGTGCCAACCCTGTCAAATGAAGATTAGTATTTAAGTGGAAACAAAAGAAACATGGACAACCTAGAGATGAGCTTCACAACACTGAAATAGTTAAATGCTGATCATAATAACATGCCAATATAAAGTAAAAATGGCTAACAGATTCGTGCTGAGTTCCTTCTTATTAAGGAAGTTTGTCGGTAGAGGTAAGGATATTTGTTCCCACAGAACATTTACTTTCCAACTGAATTCTATCGATTAATGAATTTGTCTGCTTCTTTATTACCTGGAGGCTTTGGATAATGTGAATTTAAAAAACAGAGCAGAACAGGAGACTGTATCCCCATCCCTGCTGAAAATTATCATTTTATCTTTAACCAATAAGCTCTGAAAACTGACAGAGGCATGGTGGATTTACAAAGCTAACACTTTGCAGGAACCAGTAACAATTCCAAGAGATATCTGGAATTTAGAAACCTTTTGCTCAAGAAAAATCAAACATTCACACTTTGCCTGATCTTCATTTGATGAAACAAGATATTTAGAAAATCATTTCTCTCTCTCGCAGTCAAAGAAAGGACAGTTGTACCAAAAAGCTGTAAGGGAACAACAAAACTACACAATCTCTGTCACTAAATGACAGGTCAGGTGTTCCATAATGTCTGTTCTTTAAAATTAAATCTTTTAATTTCTATTTAAAGTGAAATGAACCACAGAAAAAAATTCAATTGAAAACTCATCAAAATAAAATACAGAATGGATTTTGCCTGCAAGCAGCACAAAGCTCATTCTATATTCTAAATTTTGCCTCCCAAATTAATTAGTTATCATTACATCCTATAGCCATGGCAACAGCCTTGCTGTTATTTTTGATTAATTCACTTACCTGCTCAGGTTAAAATTTGTTACAAGTTAATCCACAGTGTAACTGAGTACCAGATCTTTCCCATCCCATTGCTTTGACAGACAAGGTTTTAAGATAGGAATACTCAATGCATTAATTTCTCACCTGTAGAATGAACAGGTAGGGATGTATGAACTCTGAAGTATGTCTTACAGTGTTTAAAAAATTCAGCTTCAAACTCTTTCATGATTTTTTCTATAACAGGTACTACAGATTAGTAACTCTCAGAAGATTTTAAGACTTCCAGGAATGATTTTTGGGAAAAAAAACACCAAACAGCTTAAACACTCTTCACCAACTAAAAATGCTTCTGCATTTGGCTGCCAGGCAGCCTCTAAATCTTCAGTTATTTAGGAAATTCAAGGTCCTTCCAAAGTGTGGTTCCTCTCACTCTAGAGTGGAATCTGAAAAACGATTCATGAATGGCACTCTGCTGGTATTTACTTCTTTTTGATTATAAAAGTGTTTATAAAATGCGATTATAAGCATTTAGAAAATTGATTATAAAAAGATGGTGATTTTACAGTGAAGTTTAGACCACTACAGTGAGGTTAATCCCACTCAATCCCACTCTATTCCCAATTCACTCTTTTGCTGATAAAATACAATTGTGACTGTGCCACATTCTTCCTTTTTTTTGGTGAAACTACCTAAAGTTAATAAGCCTAGACAAGAAATGAAACCAGCAGTTATTCACACCTCCATTTTACCCGTTATATATAAAATAACAATGAAAATTGGAAAAGGTAATGTTGAAGTGAAGAAATAGAATTGCTCTATTTTCCTCCTGTGAAGCAGTTCTGCGATTTATGGGACCACACAAAGAACAAATTATATGTAACATCATCTTAATCACTAATGAAAGCATCCACTTAAAAGGGAGCTGTCATCTGTTCCAGATAGAGCTCAAGCATGTACACTTAACATTCACTGTACAAAATTCAAATAGATATTACAGTAAATTTTTTGCCTTAAAATATTCACTGACCACAGTCATTAATGTTTATTTTTATTTTTTGTGATTGTGGTAGGCTTTCTTGATTATCTGTATTTTTTAAGCATCCTTTTTAAAATCTGAGCAGTACCACTATAATGTATCCTTGCACATGTATCAGAGCACTGATTTTGAGTATAAAATATTTTGTTTTGGCATGAGTTGTACAAGAAGTACGTATAGGCACCTTCCTAGTTAATCCTAACCTAAAGTTTCCACTTTCTCTAACCACCATCGTTATGTGACCCATTGTCTACCTGGTTTCTCTTGGCGTTCCCATACAAACCTACTCTTTTTCAGAGTCATCTCTGTCAAATTTCTTCTCCACTGCCAGAATTGCTTCAGTGTTGCTAACTTACACAAATGTTATTTGGCACTCAGCAAGATCTATCAGAATTTCCAATTTATTGGATGTCCTCTATTCTCCATTTGGCTCCCTCTCCTGAAATACCATGATTCCATTTACAATCTTACAGACACAAAGTGAACAAACTGCCAAGATCTTACAAAAAAGAAATGGAACAAATGAAAGGAAATACGATAAAGATCCTTGTTGTGTGCTAGTCTGCTACTCTTCTTGTCCCCTCTCAGATTTCCTATTCTGTTTGGTCAAGTCTCTTATGTCTCTGTTTTCTATTTTGAAGGGTCTGGATAACTTTGGTAATTGTAGATTTTTTCAGTGTGTATCTACAGTTTTCAGATGAGAATGAACAAAAGGCTTTTTTAAACATCCAAAGCTCTTGACGTTCTCTTCCAAGTCAGGAACATATGTACTCCAGGAAAGGAAGCGGTCACTAGACTTCTAAACATGCCAAAGGCTTATGTACAAGCAGATATATGTATAAGCCTCACTGTTGAAAATTTCTGTTATTCTAACATATTAACATGTGGTCTCAGTTTCTACAATACCAATTAAGAGTGAACTTCTTTTAGAATTCGTAGCAAAGATACAGGCAAAAGAATCAAGGATTTTTTATATTCTGGTGAAACATACATTCATGTTCACAAACAGGTCTTTGTTACTGGAATCAAAGGCTAATCAGACCATAATCTATTTTTAAGATTAATCACAATAAGTAGCATTATTGGGGTTCTATATGCAATGGAAGGGGTTCTATAGGAGGAAGGAATTGCAGCTTGTCATCTAACAGGAGCCAATAGTTATGTACTCAGGAATGACCTTAGTATGTTAATCCATTTTCAAGAAAAGCTGAACAGTCACCTATCTGGGCTGTCTCCAAGGCTGACCCATTTAATTTTCTGCCTGGGAGACAACCCAGCGTTCTGCTTCCTCTTCCAGACCAAAGTGAATAGTTACTTGCCTGTGAGGCACTACACTAAGTTTGATGAATTGCCTTACAGGCTGACCCAAACCTATACTTGTCTGGAAAGCAATATCTTTCTATTGACCTAATTATTAAGCAGACTGTAACAGTTACATATCCTAAGATGTGTAATGTAAATTATATCTAAAAGTGTCTGTCTGTAGTTTTTGATTAATAATTCATATTATACATCATCTTGATTTTTAAAAGTAGTGGTGAGTTTTCCTTCAGAAAAATGGAATATTCAGTTAAGCATTGCAAATCACAGTTCTTTTAGGGGCTTGTTTTGTTTTGGTTTGGTTTTTTACTTGCTCAGTTTAATGATCTTCATGTTGCAAAATGTGAAAGAACAGAATATTTCAGGTTTTCAAGGTCATTGTGAAGCTTAATTATGATCATAAACGCCTTCGTAATCTTCATTTAAACGATGCTATAAATGCAAAATAGTAGTGGTAACATTTCTTAAATCTTTTCTGGAGTTCGTTAAACTCTTAAAATGAGCCATTGACCTGACAGCTTAGATTTCTAACTGAACATTTTCAATGACTACAGAAGGACATACAGGTGTGTGTGAATTTGATTGCGGAATAAGATGTAATAACAGATTATGTGCTAGATAAAAAAACGCTAAAAAAGACAGTAATGGAAAATCTGGGTAGTAAGACTAAAGGAAAATTAGAGAATATAAACAAAATTAGAAGAGGAAAAATCATGAGTCAATAAACTTTCAGAAAGAATAAATCAGCAACAAAAAAGCAATAATTAATCCCTTAAGAAATATTATCTTGACCATTATTACAGTGAGGTAAATATATTTTCTCTGTACAAATTTTGAGAAGAAAGGAGAGCAGAGGAAAATGAGGAACAGAAAAATCAACTTCTATGTTATTGATAAAACATTATTTGAATTGCAGTGATGACCTCAGCCACAGTTAACTCAGAAGCCTGATGCTTCTCCTGAGACACCAAGGAAAATGACTTCCTTTTACCATATTTTGAGATATTACTACAGATGCGTTTCACAGCAATTTGTCAAGAGAATGAAAAAGACCAAAAAAAGCAATCAAACCAGTTAAAATTTGTATTGATATTTTAATGTTTTATTGACTCATCTGATCTTTTCCTGTAGTATTCAGAGATATCTACTGAGCTATTTCCTTCAACTTTCCATTCAGAAAGAGTATGATTTTTAAATAAAAGTATCTAAGCGATACAATTTTCACGTGTCAGATATCAAGTACCTGCTCTCATGCAGTCGGAAGTGTAGTAGAGGGATTAAAACACACAACATATCCAACCTTCAAAGTAAATAATTTATTTTCAAGGTTGTGGACATGAATCTCATTACAGCATACATCAGGCAGCTCAGAAACTGTCTCTGAAATCAGAGAATACATCAGAGAAAGGAAGTCCAAGCCACAGAAGACAGACTATGACAGCTGACTGAGCTGTAGCCTGTCTGTCTGGTATCCATAAATAAGATACTCGCTACACTACAGATGCACTACAGTCTCAAGGAAAACTGCCGCATTCTCTTCCTGCGCACGGTGGATTAGTTCAAAGAGTGTTCAGCAATCATTGCCGATGAACCCAGGTGGAAAATTTATCCAAACAGTCGCCTTCTTTCCTCTGGCTGACAACTAGACTTCTCGGGGTTTTTTTGACATTCTGGCTGTCCCAGTTCTAAAGATTTTCTGTCCCCTATCATTTGAATCTGAGTGAATATCTGTTTCTGCTTTCTACCACCTTTCCATGTCGCCTCGAACTGTGTACCTAAATCAGTACACAAATCCAATCATTCCCATACTGACAAAGGTATTAAACACCCTGCTTTTCTGCATAAAGTAATAATCAGGAGAATTTGTCCAGTGAAAATGGACTTTTATTCTTACTATTACTGTTAACATCTCTACCACTAGATTTATTTATTAAATTGTGCCTGTAGTTACATAAACTAACAGAACATCAAGTAAGAAAAGATCAAACAACCTGGACAGTTACAAACATTCAGTTCAAAGGTAAATCAACTTGACTCTTTCTGTTTAACAAAGTTCATGATAAATAAAAGGAGCATAATGGCCCAGATCCTCTTTTCTTTGTCTAGGAAATCAAATGTCTAAAGATGGAGATCTCAGTTGTATTTATCAGAACTGTCGAACAGTTGGAATTTCCATCCCACACCATTCTTCATACAGACATCATTTTACTTTGCGTCTGAATATACATCTGAAAATGTAGTTGCTCCCCTAGAAAGGAAATTTTCAGAAATAATTGTTTCCTGCTCCCCCATTCTGTAACTGTAGAACACCAATCAAAAGGTTTTTCCTTTTTTTTTTTCCTTTACTTACTTATTTTTGAAAACATGGAAAAAGGGGAAAAATATTACCTTTTATTTTTTATGTATATTTCATAGTATAGACTTTCAGAAAACATGTTTAAATAAAAGAGTACTTCATAGGTTAAGAACTCTTACATTTTAAGCTAAATGTTCTTATTTACTGTCTACTGTGGATCCCATGTTTCCTTATTTTTTAAGTCTTCCAACTGAAAAAAGACAGCGAGGACCTCAATTTTTAACATGATGCAAAAGTGAGTCTTGCATTTTTGCGTCATGTATTTGTATTCAAGAGTGGTTTTAGGATTGTTTTTTGATAGTATAGATAAAAGAAATAACAGAATTGCATAAGAAAAATGTTTAAATAGGTAATAATTAAAAAAAACATTTTGAAAGTTCAGGTCAACTTGAAAGATCTTTGTTAAAAATAGTATTCTTTTAAGATGAGGTTAAAAAGTAAAATTCCTGAAAATTAAAAAAAAAAAAAAAAAAAAGAAAAATCAGTTTCACCTTGTGCTTGAAAGCCCTAAGGGCTGTTCTTACAATATGTCACCTTATCACTCATGCTTGAACTACTTTATTGTTTAATCATGTAATAGTCTCAGCCTGAATAATATCTAAGAGAATGAAGAAACCCCATCTTCTTCAACTCTCACTAGAGCACCATGATAAGGTATAAGGTTTGGTCGATATGATTTTGCTTTCTTACTGCTTGTTAAAATTCTGTGAAACTTACGGCAAAATTGTGAAAGTAGTGGTGAGAAAAGTCTCCTCCACCAGGATTTCTCTCAGCCCACTTTTAAACATGATCCATAATTTGATCAAATGCTCTTGGGCACTATTAAATAGTAATAATGAACTTCACCTAAAGCCCTTAGTAATTTTGTTCCACATTTCCTTCTCTAATTATCCACTATTCCCTATTTATTATTGCTTCATTCCCTGCCTTGAGGCCTTCTAAAAATACTAAGAATGATAAATTAAACAATACATTTTGGCACCAAGTTAACCAGTGGGGAGGGTTATAATTTAATGGGTTGTCTTCTGAATTAATTATTTCTGAATTATTTAATTGCAGCTTCTAAACAAAATTTCTTGCTGAAAGAATGACACTGAAAGCCAAAATATCTTCCTATAGTACCTAGAAAAAAGGAAAAACAAAACACTAAAAGCATATATTTAATTTAAATTAAAAAACAATCTCTATGGAGATCAATAGAAACCTTCCATTTGCATTTATATTTATATTTTTGCTAATAAGCAGTGTCTAATCCTAAGAGCCAAACCAGTATTTTTCAGGGTAATCTCACACCTGTAATCACTAGGCAAATGGCACTCTGGAATTAGTATCTTTCCCCCCGCCCATCTTTTTTAAAAGTAAAACTAGAAATTGGCTTTTATATGGTGTCTTTGTGCTTTTCATTCAAAATAATTTTTAAATAAATCACTTGTTATTATATTAGAAATCCCTGTTAATTCTCTGTTCTTTCCCAGTTTTACTATTCAATCCTGATATAACTTCACTTGTTCTTAGTTTCTAGAGCAAATATTTTAATTATTTTGAAATGTATGACATTTGGAAAAATGCTAAGTAGAGGGCAGCATTTTTGTGCTTTATCTAACCAAGTTTATTTGTTAAAATTTTGATTGATTTTGTTCAAAAATTTTACTGAGATACAAGACAGAAATTCTGTCAGTATCTAGGTGAATACTCTAGACGTGTTTTTTTGTACTGATACTAAAAATCTTACTATGGAAATAATTAAACATCCTATGCAGCTTGCCAGTACTCTGGGACAGACTAATGGAAGAGAGAAAAGGGTCGTGTTAGCCATTTACTATGGTGCCCTACATTTTGCAGGTCATTATTCCTGAATATCTTAAAATTACTACTGCTTAGGTATTTGGAAAAATTAGTTGTATTCCTCATCCTACTAATTAGTGTCTCTGATTCAGAATAAAATTTTCAATACCATTTTGTTTATCACTTTTCATAGTTTTATACTTTTGTTTCAGGCTGTTTTCCTGCTATTTTTGGTGCTATGGATATTATTTATCATTCTACCAAAAAAAGTGGTGCAGAGGAGGAAAGGAAAGAATGTCCCAGTTAACTGGAAATTCCAGATCACTTTAGTGTAAATGCATTGGCTCCTGAGTAGCCAGAACAGATAAGAATATATCCTAAGAAAGCATGTCCTACTTTCACCATTTAAATAGAAATTTACCGAAGCTTTTGTTGACATATTTTTTAACATACAATAAGCAGACTGTTTACTAGAAAACCACCGTGTAATTATTGTGTTTCTCCAAACTAGAGTCATACAGGTTCATTTTAAGACACTTTGAATTAAGACATTTTGACATCTTTGAATTAAGAAGAGAAAGTTTAGGTAACAATTTCAATAAGAGATAGAACCAACGATGCCCCACAAAACGAGCGTAAGAATATATGAGCTAAAATCTGGCCTCTTACTATTTTATTTCTGTCCTCACCACTTCCAGACCTATACCTGTTCTATTGTAATTTACCAGGATACTCCCTCAAATATATATGTGGATTCCTTAAATACTCCAGCCACTTCCCCACGTAGTGAAGGGGAGGCAGAGAAATTCTCTGCCCCGGCATTCGTCATGTAAAACGCCACTTTTCTAGCTCAAGCCTAAACTGTAGAGTGGTGATGTCTGTAACAACACTCTTCTTGGCCTAGGACGGAGGTGGTGATGGCATGAGCTATACTTGCCTGGAGGATCCCAAGCTTCAAGGCAAGGCAGCAAATTAAAATGTCTGAAACTGCAGTACCTTGGAAACTTTCCACGTATTATCTGCAGTAAGATGAGATCCAGAGTTCTCTATACTGTTGGTTTGGCTGTTCTGCTCCAGCTTACTATGAATCACAGTTTGAATACTTTAGAGGAATTTTGGTCCACTAAGCATGTACCAAAGCCTAACAACTTTCTGCCACTAGAAAAAAGTACAAGTATTTGTTCTGCCACCAAGAACAAATCCTCATTTTTACACAATAGACTGGGTGCAGAGTGGC